>CAUYLG010002722.1:0-55933 GCA_963573385.1 Cacajao melanocephalus
ACACTGTCCACTCCCCCCTCAGATGCCCCACACACACTGTCCCCTCCCACCTCAGATGTCCCCACACACTGTCCCCTCCCACCTCAGATGCCCCACACACACTGTCCCCTCCCACCTCAGATGTCCCCACACACTGTCCCCTCCCACCTCAGATATCCACACACACACACACACACACACACTGTCCCCTCCTCCCACCTTGTGTGACACACACACACACACTGTCTGGCCGCTGAGCCTGGGCAGAGACTTGATCTCTGCCTTGTCTGCTCTTCCCGGAAGCCTTTTTGTGGGGAAACAACAGTATTTGTCAACCCGCAGAATCATCATGAGTTTGCATTTTCCAGGGGGTTTCTGAAGGCATCCAGGCTTTGCCTCAGAAGGAGGCGGTAGAGGGGTGAAGCCACTGGAGGAGCAAGGGGATGGGCGCGGCTCCCGGAGGGGCCCTGCTCAGTCACAGGGTCACTGCACAGGACCATGGGAACCAGGCTGCTGGTGGAGTATGGACTCTAGGCCGTGACCTCTGATTACCCTGCAGCCCTGCTGCTTGGGTCATCACAGTGCCTGCCCCTTCAGGGAACTGAGGGCCTGCAGCAAGGAAAGCCAGGGACTTGGAGTCCTCCCACCTGCTGGGCTGCCACGTGCCCATGGTGGGGGGACAGTGGGGGAACAGCTCTGGCTGCCATCTCCCTCCTCCACCCTGAGCCAGGGGCCCGGGACACGTGCTCCAGCCTCAGCCCGTCTGCCCACCTGTGAAATGGGAGCCCTGCCCGGGACTCCTCCTTCAGCCTGGGCTCTGTCCCAGCCCCCTCCCCTGCAGAAATCCTGTTAGGAATTTACCACCTGGTTCCAGCTGTGGAGAACTGTCACACACTTAGTGAAGGTGACAGATGTCTGGGTGAAGGGTGTAGACAGGCATGACTTGCCCATGGAGGGTGAAGGAGGGGTCTCCAGGGACATTAACATTCTATTACTGCATCAGCTGAAGACAGGAAACCTCCTAGGCTGCAGGGCGCAGGCCGGTGTGCCACACGGCAGGTCCTAGTTGGCCCCGCCTGAGGCCCCGGAGGACACACACACCTCCTCAGGGCTGCCTGACACGACCTGAGGCCCTGACTCCCCAGGCCCTGGGCAGGACATCATTCCTCAGTGAGGAGCCACCTGGCCCTGGGACTGCCGCCTCGCCTGTCCATCTGTGCCCACCACCACCCTGCCCTAAGCTCAGCCACCCGCAGCCCCATCCCTGACCAACTGGACTCAAGCCTGGGGCTGAGTCTGTGACGTCCCCAACCACCAGCCAGGTCCCCTCTTGCATCTGCCGCCTCCAGCCTGGTGGCTGCCCCACAGGGCCTCGCCTTTGAGGCTGATGCCTGGAGGAGAGAACAATGGGCACTCACGTCTGGCCTCAGCCGCCCATCAGGCCCTGCCCTGCCAACCACCGGGCCAACCAGTTCCCGTGACCAGCAATGAACTAGGTCCCCCAAAGAGGGGAAGGCACCCTTGGGCACGTGAGGCCCTCCTGGCTGTCCTGAGTCCCCACCTCCACACCACACACGCACATGGCGGTGTCCTGCACCTCCACACCTGTGCTGCGGGGGTTCAGGCAAAGACCCTGCTGCTCCCTCCGCTTGGGACTCCTTACCAGCCCCGCCCATCAACTCATCCTTCAGAGCCACCTGGAATGCCATCTCCTCCAGAAAGCCTTCATGATACCCCAGTAAGTACAGTTTCCTCCAGGCTACCACATCTGGACATGGGACGTTGTTCTCACATCCAGAACTGTGCCGGAGCTGGTAGGGGATGCTGGGGTCGAGGGGACTCCCATGACCAAAGCTTCCGTGTGAGGGAGGAGTTGTGGGAGAGCTGAAGGGGACATGCAGAGGGCTGCGAGGGACAGTGAGTAAAGGAAAGGGCGTGTGAGGGAGGGAGCTGTGAGTGTAGGAGGGAGATGAAGGAAGGGGAATGGGGGGGTGAGGGAGGGGTGAGGGAGGAGATAAGGGAGGAGTGAGAGGGGTGAGGGAGGGGTGATGGGTGTGAGGGAGGGAGGGAGGGGATGAGGAAGGGGTGAGGAAGGGGGTAAGGAAGGAGTGAGGGAGGGGGTGAGGGGGTGAGGGAGAGGGTGAGGAAGGAGTAATGGAGGGGGTGAGGGAGGGAGTGAGGAGGGGTGAGGGGTGAGGGAAGGAATTGGGGGTGAGGGAGGGGGTGAGGAAGGAGTGAGGGAGGGGGTGTGGCAGGGGTGAGGGGGGTGAGGGAGGGGTCTGAGGGAGGGGTGTTGGGAGGCCTAGTATGGAACCCATGAGTGTAACTGTCTCAGGTCAGCAAGGACACAGGGCACTTGAGCTCAGAGCCCGGAAGTACAGCTGGGTCTTGCACAATCCAGGGCCAGGTCTGGGAGAGATGACCCTGTTGACTGCAAACACAGGCCGGGTTTTGGGGGTGCTGACGCAGCTTTGTTGCACTGCTGCTTCCAGTCCTGAGGGCTCAGCGCCTTATGAGCAGGGCCAGTGGTTCCTCCCCAGAGGCTCACAGGGGCCCTGCCCACTCAGTGCCTCTCACACCTCTGCAGGAACCCTGGGTCTCAGCAGCCACAGGGTCTGACCTTCCTTGGGTGGGCCCTGGACACCTACCCTCATGCAGACAGGCTCAGAATCTGGGAGGGGGTCCAGCTTCTTGTGCTCCCCACTGTCCCCAGCACCTGAGGGGGCACTTGGGAGATGGAGTACGGGGGGCATGCTGTTGTCACCAAGGCCTGCTGGGGTCACGTCAGCTCAGAGCCTTCTCCCCCCAGCTGTAAGGTTAGCACGAGAATGGGGACTCTGGCAGGTGAGGAATACCCACCGTCCTGCAGCTGGGATCTGGCTGAGCAAATGCTGGATGGGTGTCAGTGGGGCCCCAAATCTTGATCAGATCTGGAGAGGGAACCTTGCAGAGGGGCTGGGGGCGGGAGTGGGTCTCCATAGACCAGGCTGCAGCCACAGGTGGAGGGAGTGAGCTACACTGCCTAAAACTGGCCTGGAGGCAGCTGGTGGGAGACCCAGCCATCCACTGGCTGGAAGGAAGAGGACATGCTGGGCTGGGGGCCGCAGAGGCAGCAGCTGGAGGGGCAGCTTCCTCCTGTCACACCAGGTCAACAGCACCTAGAGTTAGTGATTCCCCTAAAGTAAGTATTTGAGAGAAAGACAAGAAAAGTATGAAATAATTTGGACCTTTTTTTTTTTTTTGAGACAAAAATCTCTCACTCTGTCACCCAGGCTGGAGTGCAATGGCACAATCTCAGCTCGCTGCAACCTGCGCCTCCTGGGTTCAAGCAATTCTCATGCCTCAGGCTCCTGAGTAGCTGGGATTACAGGCATGTGCCACCACACCCAGTTAATTTTTTTTGTATTTTCAGTAGAGACGGGGTTTTGCCATATTGTCCAGGCTGGTCATGAACTACTGAGCTCAGATGATCCACCCATCTCAGCCTCCCAAAGTGCTAGGATTGTAGGCGTGAGCCACCACCCCTGGCCCAGCCCTCTGATTTTTAAGAATAATGCAGTGAGGAAACAGGCACTCCACTCTGATTGTAGGCAGGTGGAAGAGGAGGCCTTAGAAAATATAGGGGAGGGCTGGGCATAGGGTGTGGCACGGGTCCCGTCCCAAATGGCCACCTCCTCAACACACCTAGAATCAGATGCTCCTCCCTGCCTGGCCCGACCAGGCCTGGGCCCAGCACCTTGCACGGAGGCCCAGTCACCTCCCGCTTCATCTGACATGAGCTGCCCTTGTCCTCCCTCTGGGCATGCAGAGTGAATGGGCCAGGTCCTTCAAAGATGAACCAGACAGAAAGCACTGCCCTGGGAGAGGGAGCCTGCAGATCCCTCTCCCAAGACTTAGAAGACATTTCCAGTGCTTTTAGGTGGGCAGGAATAAGCAGTGTCAAGGACACGAACAGGGCACCTGAGTCATGAAGAGACCCAAGCAAGGGATCCCTGTAAGGGAGTGAGGGGCTGAGACAGCTTCAGGCTGGCTCAGTGGTACCTCCTCACTTTGGAATAACCCACTGAGATCTCTGTCTGCTCACGTATCTATCTTGTATCCATCATCTATCAAACTATCCATATGTCATCTATTTCTCACCTATCATCCATCCGTCAATCTGTTCATCTTTTACTTTTTTCCGTCAAATTAATACAACAGCTTCTATCAATCATCTCTACATCTATCCATCCATCTAATCATCTAATCTATCTGACCATCCATCCATCCATCCATCCATGTATCTACCATCTATCGATCTATCTAATCATCTATTATAGGAAAGAGGTTAGGAAACCCTCCCATCGCATTCTGTCCCTGTTGGTCATCCCCAGCTTTATGTGACTGCCCCGTACCTGCCTCCATACCTCACTGCTTCTCCAACCCCAGCCCAGTTCATAGGATTTGTGTACAGGCTGTCCTTGCCCTCAAACCTTCTTCCCAGACTTCCGCATTGCCCCTCGATGTCATCCCAGGTCACCTACTGACCTCCTTGCCCATCCCTCCTGAGCGCCGTGTGTCCCTCCATGCCCACCCCCACCCAACTTGGCAGGTACATCTTGTTCACTTTCCAGGTCCCCTGTGAGAACAGAGCTGGGTCCACAGGCAGGACAGTCTAGAGTGGATACCTCAGGTCTTAGGACCCCATGGGCAGTGGCAAACCCTCCAAGAAGCTAGCTTGGCTCTGAGCAGCTCCTGAGCCTGTTTTTTGTCTGTCCCTTGGCTGCTGTGACAGGTGCATAGAACCTAGCACATACAGGCAGGTGAATGAGTTCTGCCCCAGACATTTCCTGAGCATCTACTATGTGCCAGACAGTACTGGGGACACAGGCTGCAGGGAGGTGGTGGCACCTGGTGGGAGAGCCAGGTCAGACCAAGGATCCTCAAGCAGGAGCAGCACAGACAGGGATGTGGGTGCCAAGCCCTGCCCCTGACTCCAGCAGAGCCCTTTGGCCCTCAGGAGACCCGGCAAGCAGAACCCTCATTCTTGGAGTGCCCGCGCTGGACTTGGGCTAGACTCAACACACCAGCTCCAGGGGGAGAATCCACCTGGCCACACTGTCTCTGGCGACATGGACAGTGACTCCAACCCAAGGCACCAAAGCATAAACTGCAATGGGGCCGAGAGAGTGACCAGCAAGAGGCAGCATCAGACTGGTCAGAAAGGCCTCCGGAGCAACCTTAGAGCTAAGCCCTGCCAGCTGACGGGGGCCTGGAAGGAAGCTCTTCAGGGGGCAGCAGCACAGGCTGAGGACTGAGACGGGAACCCCGGAAGTCAGGGTCAGAGCTGGTGGAGTCGTTGGTGAATGAGCCTGGGAGTTGGTGGGCCGGGAGGTTGGGGGTGGCCAGCATGGATATCTGAGTAGGGAGGCCACCTGGCCATGGGGACCACAGGGGGTCAGGTTGCACACACCCAACTGGGGATGGCCCAGGGCCCAGTGCAGCCATCTGAGTTCAACCCTCCAGCTCAATCCTGGGAACTTCCTCTCCTGGCCAGAGGAGGAGCTAAGACGTGTTGGTCAACATCCGGCTGCCAGTGTGCGAGGTCAGGCACATAGCGGGCCCTCCCTCCTGCCTGGCTGCCAGCCAGCCCACACCGCAGGCCACGGCCACATCAGGGACCCAGCGCTGGGCAGCACACATCTGGGTCAGCCCTGGCCACGCAACCTGAGGCCAAGGCCATATCGCCTCCTCTTGGAAGCGTGTTTCGCACCTACCATATACCTTCCCTTCTTCCAACTCAGCGCATCTCAGAGCTACTTTTCAAACCCTCTGTGGGACAAACACAAAAGCGGAGAGAATAGTGCCAAGAGTCCAGCTTCTCAGCATCCACACAGTTCACCAGATGCCATTGTTTTCCCCAGGAGTGCTTTAGAGCAGACCCCAGGTTAGAACCCTGCACTCAGGAGTGGCTCTGCTATCCGTCACTTCACGAGTGGGGCTGTGCAGACCTGGTGTCAACACAGACACAGGACTGCAGGGTGGGGGCCACTCATCCATCTGAGGAACCGAGAGCTGGAGCCACCCCAGGTCATGGGACTCAGCCCGGATGGGGACAGAAGAAAAGTGATGAGGAAGTAAGCGGGGCCTCAGCAGTGCTGGAGGCCTCGCCCCCTCCCCCGTGTGCCTGGAAGTCTGCTTGGAGGAAAGGGCAGAGGCTGGCAGGAGATGCTTAGGTACCGCACCTGAAGGGACCAGGTTAGGGGACCCACAGCCAGACGCAGAGGCAGTGCGGGAGGAAGGATGGGGCAGGGTGGCCCCACCCCCACCTCAGGCCACCAGATGCTCTGCATCTAGCGGGATGAGGGGCTGGGACTGGGAGGGGCGGTGGAAAGAACAGAGTGGGTAGTGGGGGTTTGGGGAAGGGCAGGGGAACCAAGGGAAAGAGAGTGAAGTGCCAGATACGGGAGGCCCAGGAGCCAGATTTCCACAGGGTGAGGGGTCCTGTGGGGCAGGTGGGCCCCAAGAGTCCAGGACCTGGTCCTGGCATGGCTCTCAGCTCCCCTCTGCCCAGAGAATGTCCCCGCTGGCCACAGGCATCACTGGACACCATTGCAGGGAAGCAGCAACTTCGGACTTGGTAGGGGAGAGATCCAGGGGCAGAACCTCAAGAGAACAATGCAGCCGGGCAGGAAACCGTGCTGGCAATGTGCAAGGAGGGACGGGACACCGCCGCACACCTGTTCCTGCCCGGGTCAGAGGTCGTCAGGGGCTGCTGATGCCAGTGACTTCAGACTTCAGCCTCTGTGCCTCAAACCTCACCCCAAGCCAAGATTCTGGAGGTGGCGGCTCTGGCCAGAACCACGTGCTCCCGACGCCCCTGCAGGGAAGCTGGAGAGGGGACAGGAAGGCCAAGGCTGGTCCAGCCCTGGGAGCAAAGAGATGCTATATGGAGCCCAGCGAGAAACATAGGCTTTATTGGTCATTCATAATTAGAAAAGTGGGTGCTGTGCTCTGCCTGGTCACTGCTGGTGCAGGGTATATGCAGGGTCTACGGCCCTCATGGGTCTGGCTGGCTCTCTCTTGATGGCCACCAAGCCCAGGCATTGAGACCAGTGACTACCATAGGGCCAAAAGGCAGCTCTGGCTCTCCAGGGTCCCTGGGTTAGGCAGCAGGCAGATGCTGGGGTCACCAGGCAACGCAGACAGGGCCCACAGGAGATGGGGATGCTGGTGCTTCGGCAGAGGGAGAGACATCTCCTTGTCCTTCTGGAATGTTCTGAGACAGGCTGGCCCTGGTCCCTCATCCAACCCATCCACAGACCTGCTGTGTCCTTGGGTGGGTCGAGACCCTTCTCTGGGCACAGGTCTCCGTGGCTGGCCAGTTCTGACCCTCTGGGCCATTGCGGCCAGCCCCCATGTGCCAGGAGGGAGCTGCCTCCTGGGAACAGCAGCCAAGAGACAAGAGTGGCCTTCCCCATGGTGATCAGCCACAGTCAGAGCAAGGGCTGGTCCGGGGACATGGTGGAGATGAGGCCAGCCTGGGCTCTGGCAGTCTGGGGAGTGCCACAGGCAGCGAGGTGGACACCTCATGGGTACAGCGGCTCCTGGGGTTGGGCAGCTGAGCTTCAGGGCAAGCGGCATCCAAGGTCCTGGAAAGGAGGTAGAGGAGAGGCTCTGATTCTGTAAGGAGGGAGAGGAAAGGCTCTGGGCCTGGGAAGGAGGGAGAGGAGAGGCTCCGGGCCTGGGAAGGAGGGAGAGGGGGGCTCCAGGCCTGGGGAGGAGGGAGAGGAGAGGCTCCAGGCCTGGGAAGGAGGGAGAGAAGAGGCTCCAGGGCTGGGAAGGAGGGAGAGAGGAGAGGATCCAGGCCTGGGAAGGAGAAGCAAGGCTCTGAGCCAGGCTGTGATCAGCCCCAAGTGTCAGGGCTATTTGGACACCTGATTCTGACATGAGAGGTGTCAAAGCACTCCATGCCTCAGTTTCCCCTCTGCAAAGGGAATTAATATAGCATGGCTGGGTTACTGCCAGGACTTAAAGGCCTGGTCCAGCACAGGGGGCTGGGGCTGGCAGCTGTGACCACAAACACCTATGCCCTCTCTGGCTGCTGCAGGCAGGACACACAGCAGACTTGGCCTCGGGGCCTCTTGAGGACAGCCTTAAGGGCACCGCTGGGTCCCCATGTGGCTCTCAGGCCCAGCACTCTCTTCCTGGCAGGCAGATAACTGATGCTTGGGAGAGTTAGAGACTGCATCAGCATATACAGCAGGTGATTAATAAATGACCTGGCCACATGCCCCAAGCCAGGGAGCAGCTGGCATCTAGGTGTTCTGGAAGGGGACAACTTAACTACAAACTGGAGGCAGCTGCTGGACAGTGACCCGGAGCCCACGTGGGGTCGCCCAGAACTGGGCCCTGCCAGAGGGTGACTTCAGGCTCCACAGCCAGGACACTGGGGGTTGGCGTGACCCCACTGGGGGAATGGTCATGGGTGAGGGTAGGGAAGCTTGAAGAGACCATGGGCCATCACAAGCAGTGGCCACTCCTAGCTGGTTCCGTGTGGGGAGGGTGAGGCCAAGTGGATGCAGGGTGCTCCAACCCACCCTCGGGCCCCAGAGCCCCACCTCAACCTCCACTATGCCCTCCTGGGAAAATTTGTATACATCTTTGACACACAGGCGCTCTGCCCCAAGCACACGGCTCCTATCTACTCTGCCGCGGGCCACGACTGGTGGAGAGATGGCCATCTGCCAGGAGCGCCCACCCCTCCCTTGGCAACTCACCTCCACCTCTGCTACAAACCCGAGAATGGCCCCAGGCCCGAGGTCATGGGGACTGTGGTGTGTGGGCCTGGCCCGGCTACGTGAACTGTCGTGTGTGCACCGTGTGGCCCTCGCCACGGCTGCACCCCAGGCCTTCCTGCTTCCAGGCTGTGTGTCACTGGGCAGACGCTCACCCTCTCTGAGCAAGGACACAGGGAGAGGCTGTGTGTGGTGTGGGAAGTCTTCCTACACAGGAGCCTCGTCCTGTGGGGACAGCCTCAATCTGCAGCCTGCACACAGCCAGAGTCCGGCCCAGGGCAGGCAGCTCACAGACTGCGAGGCCCCGCAAAAGGCAGACGTGAAGAGTCATAGGGGCTCCACATGACAAGGTCCCCAATCCCAGTGTCCTAGTCAGAGTGGCACAGTGGGGTGGGCATGTCAGGCAGGCAGTCAGTCATACCAGGGCCCCTTTTTCTCAGATGAGGGTTAGGAGGACGCTTCGCTTGCTAAGTGGAGGTGATAAGGGGTGCAGAGCCCCTGATTTATCAAAGAAGCTGGAAATCCTCAGGTTTTTGGTGTTTTTTTGAGACAGAGTGTCACTCTGTCACCCAGGCTGGAGTGCTGTGGTGTGATCTCGGTTCACCGCAATCCCTGCCTCCTGGGTTCAAGCGATTCTCCTGCCTCAGCCTCCTAAGCAGTTGGGATTAGAGATGCACCACCACGCCCAGCTACTTTTTGTATTTTTAGTAGAGACAGGGTTTCACCCTGTTGGCCAGACTGGTCTCGAACTCCTGACCTCAAGTGATCTGCCTGCCTCGGCCTCCGAAAGTGTTGGGATTACAGGTATGAGCCACCGTGCCTGACCCAGATATCTCATTTCTTTTTTTTTTTAGTTTCTTTTTTCTCTGACAGACATTCTGAATGCATAGAAATCTTATGTTTAAGTGAGTTCTTCAGATGTTTAAATGGTGGCTCCTAAACACATTCCGTTTCAACACTGTGTCTAAAACAGGTGGCCAGCACCAGGGGCAGGGCTGGCCTCAAGGCAGTGGCCAGGCATTGGCTTTGCAGGTGTGGACGAGGGTGCCCATGGCCTAAGAAGGTGTCCCAGGCTGGCCGGCCAGGGACTTGCCACACTGAGAGCGCCTCTGACAGCGAGCAACCCCAGGACTGTAGGTCTCATGCCCCATCTCCCAGCTCACCTGGGTGCCCTACTGCTGGGGCGCCACATCCATCAAGGGCTTCTGGACCCCGAAGGCCGTGATGAAGATGTTGACCACCACAATGATGAACACCAAGCCCGTGGCCAGGTTGTTGAGGAAGTCCAGCTTGGCATGCTTGGCCGGGTTGTTAAGGTCATACTTGACTGTGGGCGAGAGGAGTGGACAGTGCCAAGGGCAGCCCAGATGAAGCGTCTACCCTGGGACAGTGGGAGGGGAACTACCCCAGTGGTCAGACTGTCCTGGAACACTACAGTGCCCTCAGTGGCATTTAGGATGAGTTTTGTCCCCCCAAGAAAAATAGACCTATTTTGCTGAAACACTGACCATAGCGCCCCCGGCTTGGGTAGCCCCTCTGTCCATGACCCCACCTTCTGTAGCCCCCACACTTTTTAGGAGTTGAAGCTATGGATGTCAACCCAAGGCCAGGCTTGGGCAAATGCACTGAGCTCTTTGTGTGCCTCAATCTAGTGATTCCTACCACAAACTGCAGTTCTGTTAGGATGCCTGTTTTATAGGTGAGGCCCCGGGAGGTTCAGCCATTTGCCCAAGGTCACACAGCCAGGAAGAGGCCCCTGGTCCCAGGTGAGGACTGGCATGGCAGAGGCCATCTCATGGCATGGGTCAACAAGAACCTAGTGAAGCACTTGCCCTAATGCCCACAGGCCAGGCCCTGACTCTACTCTGTGTGGTTCATATCTGTCATTCCAGCATTTTGGGAGGCTGAGACGCAAGGATCACCTGAGCCCAGGAGTTTGAGACCAGCCTGGGCAGCATACCAAGACCCCGTCTCTACCAAAAATTAAAAAATTAGCTGGCATGGGGGCACACAGCTGTGGTCCCGGCAGCCTGGGAGGCTGAGGCAGAAGGCTCACTTGAGCCTAGGAGGTTGAGACTGCAGCGAGCCACAAGCAAGACAGGGCAAGACCCTGTCTCAAAAACAAAACAAAACAAGGCCGAGTGTGCTGACTCACGCCGGTAATCCCAGTATTTCGGGAGACAAAGGCTGTTGGATCGCTTGAGCTCAGGAGTTCGCCTGGGCAACAAGGCATAACCTCATCTCGGCAAAAGATACAAAAATTTGCCAGGCGTGGTGGCGAGTGCCGGTAGTCCCAGTTACTTCAGGGGCTCAGGTGGAGGATCGCTTGAGCCCAGGAGATGTAGTTTGCCGTGAGACGAGACTGCGCCACTGCATTCCAGCATGGGTGACAGGGGGGACCCCGTTTCAAACAAAACAAAACAAAACAAAACAAAAACCAAAGTACAGGGCAGGGGAGGTGCCACTTCCTGGACTGCATGTCTGGGTGGCGAGGGCCAGGGACCTGGCAGTTTCTTGAGAGCCGAGTATGCAAGGTGGTGGGCACCCATTCCAGGCAGTGTGAGCAGATGCCAGCAAGGTGAGCAGGCAGCCCGGCCACCCCTTCTCAGGGACTTACCGAGGAAGATGAGCAGCACCCCCACGCCAATCTGCAGTGCCAGGGAGATGGAGATGAGGACCACCAGGGGCACGTAGAAGGCGAAGCTGGGGCCTTGTTCCACAACGGCCTTCAGCTGGGATGCGTTGGCCATCAGCAGCGCGATATCCAGCATACTCTCCGCAGCACTCTTCTTGTTGGCGTAATGGTTCACGTTGATGGGCCTGTGCCTCCAGCCCCAGCGGGGCGGCTGCAGGGAGGGGGATGGTCAGCGGCGCAGGTAGGGGAGGGGGCAAGGGCTATGTCTGGGTCTGGCTATGGGGGTGGCAGGGCCCTGCAGGTGAGGGCTTCCCTTGCCCCACCCCTGGTATAGTACTCAGACAGAAGTGCTTATTACTCTAAGGAGAGGCTGCGAGAATGTGCTTGGCCTTTATGAAACCTCCCCTAGGAATACAATTCTGGAAAGGAAATGACACAGCAGCCTCAGTACATGCACTCTGGTTTTCCACGGGAAAGCGCTGCCTGATCCTCCTCCTCCTGCTATAGGCGGGGCTGCTCCTCCCTGTCTGCCCCTACTCGCCTGTGCCCCCGGCCTCCTCTACCCCTCCCCTCAAGGTCTAGACTCCTGGTGCCAGCAAAGGGAAGTGACGTGTGGGCGGACGGATCTGTGCACACTGGCACAGGCAAGAAAGCAGCCTTCCTGGGCTGGACATAAGGGCTGAGATGGCTCCTGCCACCTCCCAATCTCCCAGCCTTGGGGCCCAACAGGCCACTCAACCTCCAGGCCTCAGCACAGGGTTTGCAAAACTATCCGGCCATTAATGGCAAGCTCTCACTGAGGTGGGGCACCCAGAGCCTGGCCCCCACACAGGAGGCACTCAATAGATGCCTCAGCATATGACATTCAGTGGAGCTCAGCTTCCACATTAATTCTCAGAGTAATGACATGGGGATGCTAGCTCTGATGGAATCCTCTCTGCCTTAGGTTAGGGGCCCATCTGGGAGGGGCCCCCTGCAGTTCTCTTGAAGGCCCCAGTGCCTTTCCCTGTTGCCAGATACTCTTATGCTCCAAGGCCCCATAAGGAGGCCACTGCTTCCAGGAAGCCTCCCAGACTTCCCCTGGCAGGACATGATCCTCTCTCCTGCCACAGGAAGGTCCTCTCTAGGGCTGGCCTTTCATTCCAAGGCAGCTCTAAGTACCCAACTTCCTCCTTCTCGAGAAACAAGAGTCCGTCCCTCTCAAGCTGCCCTGGTGGAGCCCCTCTTCAATCACTCAGGACAAACCTGCCACTCCCCTGGCCCGGCCCTTTGTCTGCAGGCGCCCCTCAGCCGCCAGGCCCTGGACCACAGCCTCTCAGGACTGGTCACCTGCTTGGAGGCAGCTGTGAGAACCCACTGCTGGCAGCTGACCTCCTGGGGCCTGCTCTGGGAGATCCTGTTTCCAGACTCATGAAAGATGCAGGCCGGGAGGCCGGGGTGCCACAGGGCTGCAAGGAGGGGCAGACACAGGCATCCATCCATGCCTCGACTTCCTGCAGGCTGGAAACATGCACGATGAAAAATATACGAAATACACGAGGCAGCCAATACAGAACTAGCAGAGGGCAGGGGCCTTGCTTTCATACTGCATGTGTTTCAGTTTCATCCAAAATTATGTGCCCAGGAGGAAGAGAGAGTGGGCATCGGGGGACAGTGGCAGGTTCTGCTGCCTACACCTGGGCCCGCGAGCATTCCAACAACCTGCCTTCGGCATCAGCTGCTCTCTAAGTAGCAAGTTCACGTGGATACGAGTGTGCATAGGAACAGCCGCCTTCACCTGGGCCAGCCAGCAGCCCCGTCCCTGGGGCCCTGGTGGGTTCTCGGGTCGCTCCACACATACCCCAAAGCCACTTTGGGGTCTCTACTTTGCCTCTCCCACCCCAGGCCTGACTCTGCACTCCCTGGGATTCCCCCAGGCCCCAGCACACCAGGACATGGCGACTTCCTCCCAGGCCACCCAGGGTCTGGGCGAGGACGGCCCGGACTAAGGGCCTATGCCAGGCACTGAGGTCGTCTCCAGCTCTGCTCTTGCGAAGCCACCCAGGGGGCCACACCCCATCACACGTGTGCTCCTCAGGGTGCACTGTCCCGGGGGCTGCTGGCCACAGTGGGCATGTGCTCCTAAGTTTCACAAACCTCAGGTGCCAAAGTGCCTCCCAACAAAGCCACCCTAATGCTCATTTGGGTCCCCATCCCAGGACTTGGTACCAGGAGAAAAAGACTAAGTGCAGACCCTGTGAGGATTTCCACCTTCCAGGGGCATCTACACATGTATGTGCATGTTCCTAGTCACATAAATACAGAAACACACATCCCCTCACAAAAAGACACATTATACACAATATAGCACATGCACATACATACACAAACTACACGCACACAAACAGACACACATACCCAGGCTAACCGTGGCGGCCTCTGGACAGGAGGAAGAAGT
This sequence comes from Cacajao melanocephalus, assembly GCA_963573385.1. Taxonomy (NCBI): domain Eukaryota; kingdom Metazoa; phylum Chordata; class Mammalia; order Primates; family Pitheciidae; genus Cacajao; species Cacajao melanocephalus. The sequence goes on from CAUYLG010002722.1 coordinate 13,829, forward strand.
CCCTTTTTTCTTTTTTTTTCTTTTTTTTTTTTGAGATGGAGTTTTGCTCTTGTTTCCCAGGCTGGAGTGCAGTGGCTCGATCTCCGTAAACTGCAACCTCTGCCTCCCGGGTTCAAGTGATTCTCCTGCCTCAGCCTTTCGAGTAGCTGGGATTACAGGTGCCTGCCACCATACCCGGCTAATTTTTGTATTTTTAGTAGAGATGGGGGTTTGCCACGTTAGCCAGGCTGGTCTCAAACTCCTGACCTCGTGATCCACCTGCCTCAGCCTCCTAAAGTGCTGGGATTACAGTCGTGAGCTACCACGCCCTGCCAGAAGTCCCTTTTTTCTGAGCTCTGCAAAACCATTTAAATATTTCATAGCCATGCAGTCACAGGGAACACTCAGATGTATTAAAAAGCGTCATCTGCACAGAGCCTCCAGCTCCCCAAGCTTCAGCACTCAGCACCCCCAGCCACTGGGAGCCTGTGCCCCTGCTGTCCTCATGCCCACTTAAGGTGGGTAAACTGGGGCTCAGCAAAAAGGTTCCTTACCCAAAGCCACATAGCAAGTGAGTGCTGGGCTAGGATTTGAACCCAGGCCTGAGGGCTCAGAAGCCCTGGTGGCTGACACCACTATCCCTCCCCTTAGGGGCTGAGCTCTCAGGGGCTCCCTGCTTCAGGCTCCAGCTGTGTGACTTCAGGACAACTAGCCCCACTTTGTGCCTCAGTCTCCCATGTGTATCACGAGGCTGTGGAGCAGATGCCCTGGGATGGCCTCCAAGCCCTAAGTGGCCAGCAAATTTCCTGAGCACACACCCCTGCTGGGGAAGGGCACTTATAGCCCATCCGGCCATCTGCTTCCTATTCAACCTGCAGTTAGGGAAGCTTCTGCACAAGGGTCAAGCCCTGGCTCACCATAGCCCAGCCCATGGCCCTGGCGCAAGCACCCCCTCTGTGGGCCTCAGTCTCCCCCTCCGTACATCTGGGGCTGCACCTGAGAAACTCCATTCACCGAGTGAGAGGCCATGTTCCTCTCCCATTCTACAGACCAGCAGATTGCAGCTCGGAGAGGGTTTCCACAGAGCCACCTCCCAGGACTGTGTGTCCCAAAGCGTAGGGCTGCCCTAGGATACAGCATAGCTGGCAACCACCCCGGGCAGCAGGCCACCTTGGGAGCGTCATGTGGAAGGGAAGGCAGCAGGGCTGGTCTGCTTCCCTGTCCCTAACCTTGGTGCTCTGGGCCTTGGAGCCCTGGAGCTGATCACCACATAGAAGGGTCCCAGGGAGGATGACCCTACTCTCCCCTACTCCTGGGCACTTGCCCCTGTCTTGGGATGGGCTTTAGGATGGCCAGGGGACCCAGCCACCACAGGTGAGGGAGCCCTGTGATCCTGACCAGCCAGCAGAAGCTGCCAGGAGCCGAGCCCTGCCGAAACCTGAGCCCATGGCTTGGGCAGTGCAGAGAATAAACACCGTGGTTAATATAGTCTCAGGGCCAACGGGACTTCCCCAGAACCTCAGCAGCACCCGGGGCCTGGGGCCAGGCCAGGTATTTTTCCTTTGAAAGCTAGGAAGGAGGCTGGGTGAGGAGGTAGGCTCTGTGCAGGGGTGTGGCCAGCTCTTCTTGCTACCTTTTGTGGACAGTCAGCCTCGCCACTGCAGGCTGCACGTATTAGGGCTGGGCCACACGGTGGGACCTAGGGCCACTTCAGTGAGCATCCTCAGCTCAGGCAGGAGGGGCTGGCACAAATGTGGGATATGAACCAGGCTTGCTGCATCCACAGGCCTGGCTCTGGCCATAACGTAATGGGTGCTCCGGCCCACCCAGGGCTTGGCTGGGAGGAGACAGGGTCAAGGGCTGTGGCCCCACAAATGTGGTGATGCTTATCAGCTGCCCCCTTCCAAGGGCCTGTGAGGAGCAGGGCTGGAAGCTGCCACAACACTGACCAGTAGGGTGACCACTCTGTGCCTCAGTTTCCTCATCTATAAAATGCGCAGACAAGGATGTGGAGGGGACTGAATGGGGTGGTCTCAGAGGCCTGGTGGCTGGTGGAGCACATGGCAGTAGGTGGCAGGGTTGGGGTGTTCTTCCTTGAGGCCTAGCTCTTACCGTTTTGAAAGACTACCTCCCCAGCCAACTCCACCCACTCAAAAGCTGCTGAACAGGCTTGCAAAATAGTGGCACGGCAAAGAAAGGACAGCCTGGGGCACAGGTTCTCCTGTGCTGACCAGGACCCAGGCGGGCAACAAGGATGAGTTGCCAGCGGTCCCGGTCTAGACCTTGGCTGCCTGCAGCCTGTCCTGCTCCCCGGCCCTAACCCTTAGACTCAGCAGGCATGAGCAGATGGTGGGGGTACCTGAGAATCAGGCACCCCTCTTCCACCTACCATATGCTAGGACCTGCCTGGGGCCTCCAGCATCCCTTGTCTGACCCACCAGTGGGGGCATGAGCTGCTGTGCCCATCCATTCCCCAGATGCCACACAGACAGGTGGGGGCTGGGACTGGAGCGCTGCACCATCTCCTACCAGCCAGCCCAGGATGCAGCTCCCAAGAGGGTCTCCCAGCTCCACGTGTGGGTTCCCGGCAGCAAACCCCAAGACAACAGGAAGTGCTGCCGGGTAGGGTCCCCACTGCAGCTGGGCCAGACAGACCCACTTCCCTCCAACTCAGCACTGGCCGGGAGTGGCCCTAAGACCATGTTAGGGTTGCTTTTTAGAACTTGGCCCAGACCCTGCTGGCCTCGGGACCTGCCAGGAAAGCAGAAATGAGGGAGCAAACTTCCCCCGGGCAGCTGAGGCCATGCGCAGCCCAGACAGCTGGTGTACAGGGCACCACTGCGTGCCCCCGAAGACCAGGCCTGTTGGCCCAAATGTGACCCCAGAAACCTTCAACCTGCAGGCTGTGAGAGGCGGGAAGACGTGGCTGGCACCAGAGGACTGTGTTCCAATCTCATCCCCACCACTTCCCTGCCTTGAGACACCGTGAGGATGACAGTCAGGCCATTTTCACATTCAAATTGTTCACTGTTCCCTGTGCTGACAGCCACAAGTGAGCTGACTCAAGCCCTGGACGATGGGGCCCTGACATGAAGGGACACGGGGCGCAGGGCACACGGGGCGGGGGAGACGTGAGAGCTTCCCACGGCCCTGCCCCAACAGAGCCCACCCAGGCCAGAGTTCCACGTGCGGCATCTCCCTAAGCCTCGGCCACCCTGGGAGGTGAGCAGTTGTACCCCATCTAACACAAAAGGAAACTGAGGATCTCCTTGGGCCCCATGCTGAGCAAAGCGCTGCCCTCTCCAAACCACTGCCAGGGGTCACCACTGGGAGAGGGTCTCCATGGCAGGCGGGAGTGAGGATGAGGACACTGAGTGCTGGCCTGGCTCCAGGCACCTCATGCACATCAGCCACTGAGTCCTCACCATGACACTGCAGCAGGCACCACCTCACACCCATTTCACAGAGGACACACTGAGGCACAGAGCACTGACATGATGTACCCAAGAAATGGAGAGGCAGGATCTTGAGAGGGAGAGGAGGAAACGGTGTTGGGTGTGCCTGGACCCCCAGGCTGGGTGAGTACAGTGGCCCTGCAGGTTTTCTACCCCTCAAGGAGAAATGAGCTCATCCTCACACTGGCTCATAGTCTTTCCATAGCTCCCTAGATGCCAGACCACGATCAGGCCTGCAAGGCCCCTCCCGGCAGCCTGGCTTCCCATCCCCGAACCTCCTACCTGGCCCTCCCGTGCTCCGTGGTCCAGCCTCTGAGCCTTGCTCCTGCCCTTCCTTCTGCCTAGATGCCCTTCCACGCATCTCAGGGAGCCAGATCTGCCCACCTGCCTTTCCCACCCTCCAGGGCTCAGCGCTAATGTCCCCACCTCCACAGAAAGCCTTCCCTGACTGCTATGCCCACCCCACAGTGGGCTGCCTGCCTCTAGGGAACTAACCCCACATTTTGCCTTGGCTTCTCCTGCACTGTCAGGGCCGGGCTGCTCTCCAGCCTCCACTCGGAGGAGCAGGGCTGTGTCTCCCACCCTCTGGTACCTAGAGCCAAGACAGTGATCCGGGAACAAACCCAGCCCAATCTCCTCTGGGCCTGAGATGTACCCAGAGCCTCCAGGAGGCACAGCCCATCCTGCCACCTGCAGAGGTGAACAGAGACTGCTCTGAGTGGAGGGCATTGCTCGGGCAACGTCAACAGTGGGGGAGGAGCCGTATCCTTCCCTTTCCAAGGCGTTCCCAAACCACCCCTGTTTATTACCTGACTTGCTTCCCCCACTTCCCTGAAGGCAAGCGGGAGCCTGTTCTCTCTTTTTAAGACCGTGTCTAAAAGGCCCGGCGAGCTGAGACACCTTCACAAGGCCACACAGTCGGAGGGCCCCGCTGCCTATTGCTCCAAAGTGCTCACACGCTGGGGCAGGGCCAGGTCCCTGGGGTCCCGCACACCAGTCAAGTCCTGCAGTGCGACAGCGCCTCTCAGCCCTGTTTCCTCACCTCTAACCTAGGGACAAGTGTCCATGCAGCCCCAGGGCCACCTCCTCCCTGAACCTGGCCTGTCCCCACAGCACCAGCCTAGGACTCTTCAGCAGCACCTGAGCGGGGTGTCTTTGCCCCAGTCTGCTCCCCGCCATGGAGAGGCCTGGAAAACCCAACAGGCTGCTGTCCCCTGCCTCCATCCCTGGGGTGGGGGGTGTTGAAAAGGAAAGAATGTCCGAAGTAAACAAGTCACCAGAGGGCCGTGCCAGGACCTTGCAGCAAACACAAGGTGCTCAGTAAGTGCAGAGTCCTGGGATGAAGAATTCTGAAACGTGGACCACTGCCAGCCTGCCCGCTGCCCACAGCCCTCCCAGGCCCGGAGGGGCAAGCTCTGGACGGCCTGTAGGGGGATACCCTAAAGGCTGTGTGACGATTCTGTTTCTCAAGGTGAGTGAGTGGAGTAGGGACCACAGCGGGCCCCAAGTTCTCCCATCAAGGCACGCATCAGATTGTGTGGTCACTGTGTGGTGACGTAACTGTCTGCACGCTGCTGGCCTGGAGCCCGGAGGCTGTGACTCCTCTCTGCCCGTCCCCGGACAAAGTGCGCAGAGAAGCCGGCATGGCGAGGCTGAAGTTAGAGAGAGCGGCGCGGGAGTGGGGGGAGGCCAGGAAAGCGGGCACCAGTAGTCCTTAGCCGGAGGAGCGGCGCCCAGACCCCCGCCGCGCAGCCAAGCGCGGGCGCTGCTTAGTGGGGACGCCAGCCCGCCCTGCGCCCCTGTGCCCCCACGTCCCACCCACTTGCTGGGGTCCCTGGAGCTCCTGGCGGCATCGTTCTGACCCCGACGAGGCGGGAGGGACTTGGCCTGGACAGGGCGTCCCCCGCCACTCTGCAGTGCGGACACGGCGCGCACTCGGCCCGGCGCCCACAGGTGCCCGGGGAGCCGCGGGGCCCAGAGAGGACTGGGCGGGGCAAGGTCACGCAGCGGTAGGGGAAAGGTCTTACCGAGGCGTCCGGGGAGCCGGGCGTGCCCGGGGGTAGGACGCCGTTGAGCTCGTACTCGTCGGTCCCCGAGTCCATGGTGCGGCCGCGCGGGCCGCCTAGATCCGGGCCTGAACTCGCCCGAGCCTCTGCCGCGGGTTCCAGCTGTGCGCCCGCCCCCGGCCCGCCCCCGGCCCGCCCCCGGCCCGCCCCCGGCCCGCCCCCGGCCCAGACTCCGCCTCCACCTGGGGCGGGCACGGGGCTGGGGGTCGGACGCGGAAAGCGCGCGGTCAATGGCTACCCCAACCTCTCCGGCCTGAGATGCCCCCCGCGAGGTCCCCCAAGGGAGGGGGGTGCGACGCCGATGGCCCCAGGGGACCGCGCGCGGCGTCTTGCTTTGAACCTCCGTCGCGGACACTTTTAATCCACAAAATGAGGTCAAGAACCGACCTTTCCCTGGCCACCGAGCAAACTGTCCGAAGGCGAGCGGGCGTTGCCGCTGGCGCCCACGTTGGGTTTTTCCCAGGCGGGGTTCTCCCTGACAACCGCAGAACGCTCCAGCACAGCGTCTGCCGCCCCTCTAGTGACAAGCGTCAGAGAGTTCGGCTGCTCTCCTGACTGCGGGCCATGCTGGCACGGGGCTTCCCACTCTGACCTGGAGGGGCTCGGGGAGGCACAGAGGGGATGAACGTGCGCTGGGCCTCACTTGGTGTCAACCCCTCCCGCATGATGGAGCCGCCTCCTCTTTCGGGGGCGAGAGGGGGCCCGCCTTGCCCTAGGGCGGCACTCTGTGCCCAGGCCAGCCACCACGGCATGGGTAAAGTGTGTTGGCCCTTCCAGCCCTTGGCTCAATCGGCCTTTTTTCCCCCAGGACGTCCTGGTGAGCCTCTTCCAGGCTGAAAAGCCAGGTGAGATGCAGAGAACGTTATTTCCCCTTGTGGCACTGGCTGCAGGAGCTTGGGGTGAAGGCTGGGCTGCTGTGTCTACTTCTGGCCTTGACCTCACTCCCAGATCCCACTGCTTCATAGCCACCCACTCCTCCAGGGCCCACCCAAGATGTGCATTCTCTCACCGTGTCTGCCGATGCCTCCGCTAAAGCCTCCAGAAGAGTGAGCCGGCCCTTGATCCTCCCGACCTCCCTGGGGAGGTCAGATGGGGGCCAGTCTGCCCATACTCTTGTGTCCCAGAACTGCTACCCAGTAGCTGTGTGGGCTCAGGCAGGTGGCTTAACCTCTCTGTGCATCAGCTTCCCTGTTGGTGCTATTAGCATAAGGCTGGGGTTTTGGTCAAGATCTGTGAGGATGATCCCTTCTCCCTCCCTATGAAGAAACAAGAGCAGAGAGGTTAGGTAGCAGTGCGCAAGATTGCCAGGCAGCTCCTCAGGACAGCCTGGGCCCCAGCCCAGCCTGGAGCTGCTTCCTGCAAGTGGGAGCCTGCTCCTGTGGCACTGATGTGGTCCGACAGTGAACAAAAGACACAGAGACAGCTGCATTAGTTCTTTTTTTACTGTCAGCCCTGGGAAGTGGGCATCCCCTGCCAACCTGACAGGGGAGGAAACTGAGGCACAGCTTGGAAGAGGCCCAGGAGGGAGCCCTCAGCACCGGAACCCCTGCTCAGAACTGCTGAGGAGGCTGTGCTGTTCTCTAGGCCGCAGCTTGCCTGCCCTATCCCCTGCCTCACTGGAGGTTCCTTCAGGTGAGGTCTGCTTGGCCCCCAGGCTGCACAGATGGCCACCCAGCCAGCCTTGGAACCCAGCGCCTGCCTTGCCCGTGTGGAGCCCCCATGCTCCCCCTAACCTATGCCTCACCCCTGCTGGGGGAAGGGGTGAATTTTGTAAGTGAAACTGAAGGCATAGAAAATGCAAGTCACCATGAGTGATTTTTCAGGAAAAGGGGATCTTCCTCCCTGTCTAGGCCTTGCTTCTGACTCATGGACACATCTGTGCCACCTGTGGCAGGGGGTGGGCTGGTGGCAGCACAGTACCCAGAGCCCTGGCCAGCTGCTAGGCATACCTGTTGTATGCTTGAGATCGCTGCTTGGCCTCTGTTTCTCCATCTGTTCATTCCTCAGCTCTTTCCCCACCGGGGATCTGGGGATCAAGAGCATGTGAGGGCCACCCTGGGAGGCCAGGGGAGTTCATCCTGACCACAGCATAGTCAGCATGTGACAGTGTGGCCACCCCACTTCTGGAAGGACAGACGAAGGAAGGCCAGCTCAGACCCTAGGTTCTGTCCAGCCAGGCCGCCACCGGGACAGGAGTTAGGAGTGTGTGGGCATGGGCAGGGCCGCAGTATTGCACCTGCCCAGCCGCTCCCAACGTGGTCATCCCATGAAGGAGGAGCTGTTGTTGGCCCACTTCACAGCAGAGAAACTCAGCTCAAACTGTCACTGCTCCAGCCCTGCCTCAGAGGGGGTCTGCAGGACACGGTCTGGTGCAGCGGCCCACGGCAGGGGTGGTTGCTGCTGTTCTGGCAAAATCAGGGCATGTTGGTGCACCTGGGTGTTCACCAGCAGCTGGAAATCCAGCACCATCCTCGCAAAAAACCCACAGTATGGGACAAATTCCTGATGTAGGGGATAGTGCCAGCCCAGGAGGCTTGATTCCTGGAGGGGAGGGGGGTGGAGGACCACAGAGAAAATACGTCACACCCAGATAGGCCATGGGAGCTGCAGGGGAGCCCTGAGACCTCAGAAGGCCAAGGGCAGGTAGACCCCCAGGTGGGCAAGTAGAGAGGCCCTGAGGTGGGAGGGATTGTCGGGTGGAGACCCCATCCTGAGAGTGTGTTCTTTCCTTTTGGCCACACTGTGGCAGCCGCCGTGACAGAGGCACCCGAAGTGGCGGTGCGGCAGCTCTGGCAGTGCAGTTCATCATTCCCGATTTTTTTTTTTTTTGAGACGAAGTCTCGCGCTTCAGGCTCTGGAGTGCAATGGTGCGATCTTGGTTCATTGCAACCTCTGTTCAAACGATTCTCCTGCCTCAGCCTCCCAAGTAGCTGGGATTATAGGCACATGCCGCCATACCTGGCTAATTTTTTTTTTTGTATTTTTAGTAGAGATGAGGTTTCGCCATGTTGGCCAGACTGGTCTCAAACTCCTGACCTCAGATGATCTGCCTGCCTCAGCCTCTCAAAGTGCTGGGATTACAAGTGTGAGCCACCACACTCGGCCCCATTCCCACCTTCTAAGAGGAAGCCAGGAGGGTCACAGCGCCAGTGACAGTTGGAAAATCAGCCTCAGGGTTTGTAAACCTACTCTGTGCTGGCTGCCTGAGACCCTCTTCCAGCCTCAGTTTCCTTAGCTCCTGGGGCTGCTGGGAGGACATGTGGGTGCAAGGGCTCAGACAGGCTGCAGCTACGGAGTGCCCGGGTCTACTCTGTCATCCTCATTTGCCTATGCAGTGTCTGCTTTCCCCACTGTGCTCAATGCTGTTTACCCAACTGTTCCCTGCTGGATCCAACCCCGGACAAGTCTTAAAGGCACAGTGCCCCCTGTGTTCCCTCCGTCCACCTACTTTCAAGTTCTCCTGGAGACAATGAGTGCATGAGCCATCCAAGACCAGTTCCTAGACGCTGACCCTGAGCTGAGTGACGTGTCCCTGGGACAGACACAGAGAAGGGGTGTGGCTGGGAGGAACAGGCTCTGAGGTACCCCAGCAGAGCTGCCTCACGTGTGGGTGGGTGTGCACACACACACACCATATATGCACAAGGGCCCCAGGCCTCTGCAGAGCAGCGCACAGGGTATCTCAGGATGCCTCCCTGGGCACCAGGAAGCATCTCTTACCCCCATCCAGGACCTCTAGCGGATTCTTCTGGAGCTGGCCTTGTGATGAGTTCAGATCTGTCCTTTCTAGCTTGGGATGTGCTTCCTCATATGTAAAGTGGGTAAATGGCAAGATGGTGTGTGGGGGCCATGGAGGTGTCTCCCCAGCCCACTCCTCACAGTGCCACCTCAAGCAGGTGGCTCCATGCTACTGACCAAGAATGGGACCCCACTGGGGCAGAGGACAGGTGCTCCGGAGGCCTGGACCTCCCACTCCCCACGCTGTCCTAGGAGCTGGGACTGAGCACGGTCTGAGCGTCCCGCCCCCACAACTGTGGGGAGTACAGATGTGTCGCTCAACCTGGGGGAACATGAGGTGAAAGCACCAAGCTGTTGAAAGGTCAGCGGGTCCGACAGACTGCGTTTTCACCCACAGAAAGCCTTCAGAAGCAGCCAGTCCCTGGCCTCCTCCATCTCCGAGGGTGGCAGGCAGGGATGCCATCTCCATGTCACCAAGGGAGAAAGCAAGGTTGGCAAGGCGGTGTGGCATGCCCAAGGCAACCCAGCTGTGCATGCCCAGCTGCCTGCCCGCACATGCTCTTGCTAACATGAGTGGGAGGAGGAGGGGGCTGGCAGTTGGCCCAGGGCAATGGCAACTCCCTGGAAGCCTGTGGTATTGCCAGCATTGGGCATGGCCCATTCACTCCCCGCCCACCTGAAGGAGTTGTTACCTGGCATCAGGGTGGGCCCAGGAGTCTGCATTTCTATCAGGTGGTCCCCAGGGACCACAACTCCCACAGGGTCAGTGCACGGAGCAGGGAGGTAAGGGAGGTGGGTGGGTAGCATAGCCACACCATTTCCAGAAGGACAGAGAAAGGCCCAGGCCTGTGAGATGCCCTGCCATCATCCCCACACCAAAGACAGGATGGGAGGCTCTGAGAGCAGAGCGACTCACCAAGGTCACCAGGCAGGGCTCAGTGGGAGGGGAGGCACAGCCAGGTCAAGGATGATAAGGGGCCAGGTGATAAGAGATAAGCACCATGCAGGTATGAGAGCCTCTCATGCTGTCCCCTAGAGAGGAGCAACGTGCCCAGGCTCCACAGTGAGGCACAGCTGGCCTTAGAAGGCCACAGAACACCAGAAACAAGGTGGATGTCCCCCACAAGGCAGCAGCTAAGTGGATAATGGCCATCTGCATTTGGGAGCGGGATAGCGGATAATGGCCGTCTGCATTTGGGAGTGGGATGCTATCATCTACAGAGCAGGCCAGCCGATGTGGAGGGGTCTAGCCACACTGGGCAGAGAATAGGCAGGAGCAGGAGGCAGGCCCCTGCTTCCTCTGCTGCATCCTGACATACTACTGTGTTCCTGCCTGTTTGTGCATTTGTCTCTTCCACCGGGGCTCCCAAGGGCCAGGCTGGGGCTGATACTACTTTGCATTTGTAGACCTCTGTGTCCAGCAAAGCTCTTGTCCCCAGCTGCTATAGCAAAGTGTCAGGGAAAGTAGTCATCCCCCACTATCTGTTCTTTTCCTCCCCTCAGTCACAGGCTGCTGACTTTCGGCTGCTCCAGTGGCTTCCCAGAATCAGAGCTGCATTTCTGTCTCCCCCGCAGCTAGAGGTACCCTTATGGCTACATTCTGGCAATGAAAGTGTTGTGTGAAACATCAGGAAAGGGATCCTAAACAGAAGGGGTGTGCCATTCTTTATCACTTCCTCTGTCCTGCTGGCTAGAAAGTGGATGTAATGGCTGGAGCTTCAACAGCGTGTTGGATCATGAGGAGACCTTGTTGGGCATGGGAGCCTCAAACAGTGGAGCCAAAGACAGAAGTAGCCCGCATCCGTAATGCCTGCAGCACAGGCCTCCCTGGGCTGCCCACCTCCAGATTGGAGGCTGTTGTAATTAATTTTTTTCTGATAGAGCTGATGTCAATCCTACTTTGGAAAAGTGAGTTAGATTATGTCACTGACCAGCTTAAGTCTCCCTGAAGGCTCCCCGTTACCATCCTCACTCCTGGCCCCTGCATACCTGAGCCCCCGCATTGCCCGACCCCCTTCCCTCCCCCCTCCCCCTCAACACCGGCCATACCCTTCTTTTGTTCTGTTGACTTTTTTCTACCTCAGGGTCTTTGTCCTCCCCATTGTGTCCACCTGAATTTCCTGCGCCAGATCACCACATGACTGGCTCCTTCCTGTCGTCACCTGAGTGCAGACCACCTGTCTACACCTGGGTCAGTGCCCGTGTTTGTGTGTTGTTCACACTTCTCCCCAAAAGGCCAGCATCTCAGTGGCAGTGGACCCAGAAGGGAGGGAAATCTATAAGAAGTAGAAAAGTTCCTTTTTAAAGTTCCCTTTCTTGTTAAAGAATAAGTGTGGTAATAACTCTTTGTGAAGCCCTATCCTATGTAGCTGTTAAACATGCCATGCTTACAGGCACGTAGTACATTCTATGTCCGTGTACTTTCCAGAATATCTGTGCTGGACATGCTCACAGGCATGTCCCAGCTCCCCATTGCTTTTACCTGTTTAGAAGTTTTAAGTTGCTAGCCCATCGGGTTTCAGTTTAGATTGTGAGGTCTGGCTCCAGCCCGTGGAGATCAGACACAGAAGTAAAGATGACCCCAAATGCGTAAGGAATAAATTTTTGTGTTTTCCTTTGTTCTTTGTACTCTCGTGGCACAATGGCCAGCGAGGTTCCTGCAGTATAGGAAGTAAAAATTGCATTGCTGAAAAAGTCTTTGTCTCAGTGCTGATTTTTCTTTGACGCACTGAGCATCTATTTCCAACATCTATCTCCAACAGCAGCCCCCAGGTGCTGCCGACCGTCTCCCCACCACCCAGGTGGTTGCCCGGGGCATGACCTGGCCACATCCTCTTTGTCCAGCCTCCAGGCATGGTGCCCAGGCGTCCCTCTGTCCAGCCTGCTCGGCCCAGCCCATGCCCAGCAAACCACTAATGACAGGGGCCGCCCGGGCTTCTTATTCTTGGTCCTGACAGCGACCGCTGATTCAGGCCACAAAGCCATGGGGCCAGAGAGCGTGGGAGCAAGGATGGGCCTCTGGCGGGGCAGGTGGTCTGTGGTTTGGCAAACAGACATCCACCTGCGAGTCAGATCCAGTCTGGGTACCTACCCTCCCCTTCCTCTCCCAAGAGCCCAGCCTGAGCTCCGAGCTTAGCCTCATCTGCTGGCCTTGGCCCATCCAGGGAGCCGGCTGGGCTGAAGGCCCAACCCTGGGGCTACAACGAGGTGACATCTCCTTAGTCAACTGGGTTTCAAAGCTCGGTGCCTGGCCCAGGGCTCAGTGCACAACCACTAACAGGCCAACATGAGCTCGCATCAGATAGTGGCGGGGTTTGTACACCCAGCCAGCAGGTCCCATCTCTTCTGCCTCCTCTGCCCGGGACCAAAGTCCTCCTTCTCCAAGTCTGGGGCGCCTCGTCCAAGAAGCTCCCAGATGCCCCTGAGGGCATCCTCTCTGCACACACATGCCCCCTCACTAGGTCCATTTGGGCCCACAGGCTTCCCCTTCACACCCTCAGCCCCCTCCCTGGACACCCCATGCCCCAGGAGGGTCAGAGAGCTGAATGGGAGCTGTTTTCCTCCGTTAGCACCTGACAGCCTCTAAGACATTTTCCCACCAGTCCCAGGCCATTGGAGTGTCCAGAGCTTTGAGTTTTATGGCTGTTTTCCTAAAGAATTTGAGGGCTGAGCACGGTGGCTCACACCTGTAATCCGAGCACTCTGGGAGCCCAAGGTGGGCCGATCATCTGAGATCAGGAGTTAAGAGACTAGCCTGGCCAACATAGCGAAATCCTGACTCTACTAAAAATACAACAATTAGCCAGGTGTGGTAGCGGGCACCTGTAATCCCAACTACTTGGGAGGCTGAGGCAGGAGAATCGCTTGAATCCAGGAGGCAGGGGTTGCAGTGAGCTGAGATCGCACTACTGCACTACAGCCTGGGTGACACAGCAAGACTCCATCTCAAAAAAAAAAAAAAATTGAGAAAGTGATGACACCACCACCAAGAGGCTGAGTATGGAAATAGTGTTAGCGAAACACCAGGGGTTCTGTTTGGGTCCTGCTTCTCACCGCACACAGAGCTAGTCAATGAGACAAGCATGGCCAAGGAAGAAGCTTTGATCAGCTGCTGCAGCTGAGGAGATAGATAGGAGTTCAGTCTCAAACCCATCTCCTGACTAAAACTAGAGGTTTGTAGAGCAGGAAAGAAATGTAACAATGTGTAAAAAACAGGAACTAGAGAGGGGCAAGAAAGGATCCTGGTAAATCAGGAGTCAGGCATCTTATTGTCTGGGTGTGGTCATCTGATGAGTTTCAGTTCTTTTGATACTTTTTCTGAGAAGCCTGGGGGTGGGGGGGGTCCTTCCCCAAGGAAGGAACTTAGATAAAACATATTTCAAGCTTTAAGACAAGAAGTGTCCATTTCTATCTTTTTTTTTTTTTTTAACTATGTCTCTACTAAAAAAAAAAAAAATTAGCCAGGTGTGGTGATGGGCACCTATAGTCCCAGCTACTCGGGAGGCTGAGGCAGGAGAATCGCTTGAACCCAGGAGGCGGAGGCTACAGTGAGCCAAGAACTCACCATCACACTCCAGCCTTGGTGACAGAGGGAGACTCCATCAGAAAAGAAAACCAAAGAAAACAAAAGCAAAGCCAGCCTGTCTGTGGGACCACTGGGTGGGTTTCGATCACAGTCATTGCTGCGCACACTGTGGCCCAGGTGGGCTCAAACGATCTCATTATGGGGTTGTTATGTCCTTTCTACCACTGGGGAAACTGGGGCTCTGAGAGCTGAGATTCGAACCCAGGTTGCCCGAGTCCACACTGCACCCTCTGCCCGCCGTGGCTGGGTCCCAGGAGCTACCTTGCAGCCAAGGCAAAGCCCTTTCTTGTCCTGCCTAGGGAATCTCAGCCCGCCTCAGACCCAAGGCTGCCCTTGGCTTCCCTGGGGGAGACCTCTGTGAATGTTGCAAGAGCCTGAGGTGGGGCGGGGGCTTCAGGCTCAGGCTGTGGATGCCTCCTGTCCCCACTCCCTCCCTGTGCTATGGCGGGGAGGGGACATTTCTAAGCATGCACTCACACTGGTAGAACACCATCACTCCCAGACTAGAGGCTCTTGTCTGGTCCTGCTTCTGGTTGGGCCTGCAGTTTTCAACCTTGGACATGCATCAGAACCCCGGGAGAGCACAGCTCACTGGATCCAGTCCGGAGCGGCTGGTGCTGCCAGCCCAGGAACCCTATTCCAAGCCACTGGGCATGGCTGTCCCTGGCAGCGCTGAGGCGGGGATGTGGGCCAAGCTGAGGACTGGCTCAAGGGCACGGGTAGGGGAGGCCCACTTCTGAGTAGCTGCCCACTGCAAGCCCGGGGCCCAGTGCCTCGCACAAACCCTCCCACTGTCCTTCAGCATGAGGCAGGTGTCCCTCCGCTCTGGAAAAGTCAGGAGTCATCAGTGTGGAATGCTGGAAACAAACACACTGTAAACACACCATTTTTAGTTATTTTCCTTGCATAAATCCGTGAAGGGAAGAGGCCTACAGAGGACACTGTCCCAAGCCGAGAGTCAGCCCACATGTTTTCATGCTAGTGGGGATCATTGTGGTCAGGCTGGGGATGTCCTCACCAGGTCAAGTAGAGGGTTGGTGAGCACATTCAGGCCAGGAAGTAAGCGAGTGTCACCTTCATCTCCGTCAAGGATATGTCATCAGGAGCCAGACATGGTGGGTCACACCTGTAATCCTAGCACTTTGGGATGCCCAGGCAGGAGTTAAGAGACCAGCCTGGCCAACACGACAACGCCCCATCTCTACTAAAAATACAAAAATTTGCCGGTGTGGTGGTGCATGCCTGTAATCCCAGCTACTTGGGAGGCTGAGGCATGAGAATTGCTTAAACCTGGGTTTGGAGGTTGCAGTGGGTGGAGATCTCGTCACTGCACTCCAGCCTGGATGACAGAGTGAGACTCTGTCTCAAAAAAAAAAAAAAGATACATCCTCAGGGACAATAATCTTGAAAAGCAGGGGTCCCAGATGACCTTATTTGCAGAGAATGCAACTGCAGACAACAGGCAGGGGAGCTTAACTTTCACCATGCCCTTTGCCCTCTGCCCTTTGCCCTCTGCCCTTCTCCCTCTGCCCCGACCACTGTCTGCCTGATCTGAAGGTCATCTGTGCCGCACAGTCTGACAACGCTGGTCTCCACAGCCACTTCTCCTTCCAAATTTCCATGGAGTCTTGCTTTGGCAGCAAACGTCTGGTTCCATTCCTTTTTACTGAGGCCTATAGGAAAGATTTGGAAGCTGAAATATGCTAGTCCAAGGAAGTGATCGTGGAGTTCTGGGAGCAGGGGGCTGCCAGGGAATCGGCACTGTGCAGGGGACGGCCCCTGGGACCCCCTGGTTCCTGTTGAGAACACGTAGGGGTCAGCGCGGTGGCTCACACCTGTAATTCCAGCACTTTGCAAGGCTGAGGTGGGCAGATCACCTGAGATTAGGAGTTTGAGACCAGCCGTTTGAGACCAGCCTGGCCAACATGGTGAAACCCCCTCTCTACTAAAAATACAAAATTAGCTGGGCGTAGTGACGGGCACCTGTAATCTCAGCTACTCGGGAGGCTGAGGCAGGAGAATCACTTGAACCCAGGAGGAGGCGGAGGTTGCAGTAAGCTGAGATCGAGTCATTGCACTCCAGCCTGGGTGACAGACCAAGACTTGGAGTGTCTCCAGAAAAAAAGAAAAGAAAAACAGGTAGGATGTGAGGTGTGTCCTCATGGCTGGGCGCGGGGTGGGGCTGGCCCACCACAGGGATTCATCCTACGGCCCCTGCTGCTCAGGAAGTGGATCCCAAGGCACAGTTGCCTGATTCCTCAGTACCCAGCTCCGCATTTAAGGCAGGTCTGGCCAAGAGCCAGGCCTCAGCATGTGAACCAGGGCCTTGCTGTGCTGTGGCTGCCTGTGCTGCCTGTGGATGTTGCCTGTGCTGTGCAGAAGCCACGCAGCCTCCGGGGCGGCTCCCCAGAATGCCACATTTCCTGTCTCTGGCTCTGATGGCATCTAGGCTGGCAGGGGGCCCAGCCCCAGCAGGCCTGTTGCTGGGCACAGCCCAGGGCCACATACAGTTGGGTCTGGCTGAGAGCATTTTATGCGTTGATGAGAACCCTTTCCAGCACAAAGGGGCATTTATCAGGCGGGGATTGCATGTCTTGGTCTGAACACAGGAAACACAGAAATGGCCTTTCACAGAGCGCCAACAGGGCTGGGCTCGCCTGCTCTGGAGGGTGTCAGTTTCCCAGCGACTTCTCCAGGCTGTGCAACCTGTCCATGTTCACCAGCGAGTTGCTCTGTCCTGGACAGGGCACTCCCTGAGAACGCTCATACTGCAACTGCAGGGAGAGAGGCAGGGAGGGGAAGGGGAGACTTGGGAAAGAAGGAGGAAGGGAGACAGAGGGAGGGATGGAAGAAATGAGAGAGAGAAGGAGAGAAGGAGGTTGTCTTCACTGGGATACCCTGCCCCCATGGTTCCCCGTGATGGGGATGGAATTCATGTCTCACCTGACAGCAACGGTCTCCACAATGTGACGTCACCTTCTCTCTCTTAGTAAGGTGATAGCAGACCGGCAAACACTCCGGGAAGTTACTGATGTGTCCCTGAAAATGCCTGTCTCTCCCAGCTTGTACAACTTTGCTTGTGTTATTTCTTCTGCCTGTAATGTCTCTCAAAATACGCAGATTGGAAAAGAACTAAGCCCTATCTGACACCTATAAATAATTTCTATCATCGTAATATGCTAAAAAGCCAATGATACTAACGTTTTGGAGACGTTATGAAGCAGTCCCGTTACTAGTACAGAGATTGAAAATTCAAAGGACATGTTTTCTCTCACATGAAAAGAGCCTGGAGATAGCCAATCAAAGGCTGGCATGGTACCCCATCATGTTTCTTTTTTTTTTCTTTTGAGACAGAGTCTTGCTCTGTTGCCCAGGTTGGAGGGCAGTGATACAATCTAGGCTCACTGCAACCTCTGTCTCCCAGGTTCAAGCAATTCTTCTGCCTCTGCCTCCCAAGTAGCTGGGACTACAGGCATGCACCACCACGCCTGGCTAATTTTTGTATTTTTAGTAGAGACGGGGTTTCACCAAGTTGGCCACACTGGTTTAGAACTCCTGACTTCAGGTGATCCATCCACCTTGGGCTCCCAAAATGCTGGGATTACAGGTGTGAGCCACTATGCCCGGCCTGGGTACATGTTCTTTTTCAGATATAGTTGTAAATATTTTTTCGAGTTCTATATCTTGTCTATTATTTTCTTAATAGTGTCTTTTGAGTCCGGGTGCGGTGGCTTATGCCTGTAATTCCAGCACTTTGGGAGACTGAGGTGAGTGAATAGCGAGGTTAGGAGTTGAAGACCAGTCTGGCCAACATGGTGAAACTCTGTCTCTACTAAAAATACAAAAAAATAGCTGGGTGTGGTGGCACACGCCTGTAATCCCAGCTACTCAGGAGGCTAAGGCAGGAGAATCACTTGAATCCTGGAGGTGGAGGTTGCAGTGAGCCGAGATAGCGCCCCTGCACTCCAGCTTGGGTAGCAAGCAGTGCAAGACTCCGTCTCAAAAAAAAAAAGTGTCTTTTGATAAGCAGAAGTTTTAAATTTTTGAAGTCCAGTTCACCACATTTTATGGTTATTTCTTTTGGCATCCTGTCCATGAGGTCTCTTTTTTCACCTAAAGTCACTATATCAGTTCACTACCTCTGAGCTCCAAGTCACCACTCAGTTCCTGCTCTGGGATAACATTTCTCCTTCCCAGCGAGTGCAGTGCCAGCCTTTCCCAATAGAGGGCGCTGGGAGCACCGCAGGAGAAAGGGGTTCTTCTGCAGACTCCCACAGCTGCAGGGTGGGTCCATGGTGTGGGGTGATGGAGCCTGGTGCTGGCCATGCACCCCAAGTGCGCGTCTCCTTTTGATCCTGGCTGGGTCTATCTTTCCATTCCCTCTTGATCTGGAATTCCACATGCTCCAGGCCTCTGCCTGCACCCAGACTCGCTGCACGCCTGGCCAGCGGGGCCCCAGTTCTATAGCACCTGCACCCCGGCAGCAGCAGCTGCAGCCCAGCCCAGGCAAACCTCCAGACTTAGCAGGAGGCAAAATCATATCCAGTGGGCCTCAAACACACCTTCCCCATGGAGTCCTCCTTCCACATGGGCCTTCCTGGTGCCTCCCTTGGCCCCCAAGCACCTGAGTTTTTCTTACATCTTCTCAGTGCTTCCTTCCCCTGATGGCACAGCCACAGAGATACTCCTCTGTCTTCCTCTGGAAGCTTTAGGTCTATGATCAATGAGACACAATTTTTCTTTTGCTATCTTAACCATGTTTTGTTTTGTTTTTTTGAGGCAGAGCCTTGCTCTGTCGCCCAGGCTGGAGTGCAGTGACACCATCTTGGCTCACTGCAACCTCCACCTCCCGGGTTCAAGCGATTCTCCTGCCTCAGCCTCCCGAGTAGCCTGGATTATAGGCGCCTGCCACCACGCCAGGCTAATTTTTGTATTTTTATAGAGGTGGGGGTTTCACCATGTTGGCCAGGCTGGTCTCCAACTCCTGACCTCAGATGATTCACCTGCCTCGGCCTCCCAAAGTGCTGGGATTACAGGCCTGAGCCACTGCTCCTGGACTTAACCATGATAAGCGTATAGGTCAGTAGTGTAAGTATATCCACATTGTTATGAAACATATCTAGAGCTTTCTCATCATCCCAGACTGAAACTCAACACTGACTCCCCATCCTCCCCCCACAGGCCCTGGCGGCCACCATCCAACTTTCTGTTTCTATGAATGCGACTCCTCTTGGCATCACATGTATGTGGAATCACGCAGTATATGTCCTTTTGTGATGAGCTATTTCATTTAGCATAGAGGCCTCAAGGTTCATCTGTGTGTAGCATGTGCCAGAGTGTCCTTTCTTGTTGAGGCTGAATAACATTCCATCATAGGGAGATACCACATTTTGTTGATCTGCTCATCTGTTGCTGGATGCTTGTGTTGCTTCCGTATCCTGGCTTTGTGGATAATGGTGCTATGAACCTGGGTGTGCAGATACAAGACCACGTGTCGGTGAGTGCGGCAGGTAGCAATAAGGAGATGACTTTCCGGTTTCTGCTCGGTGCTAACACAGGGCAGTGGGGCTTAGGGAGGTGATAGGGGAAGGCTGCCAGTGGGGCCACCCAAAGCGTGCACATGCTGTTTAGGATCTGGAAGACAAACAAGCGGACAAGTGCAGCGGGCCTGAGGCTGTGCTTGTTCTGCCCTGGTTGTGCTGGGATCCAAGAGGCATTAGTACTGTGCTCTCCGCCTCCCTGCCTCCCCTCCACACTGTCTCTCACACGCCCCTCCCTTCTCAGTTGACCACAAACCTATTTTCACAAGTGTGCAGCGTGAGAAGGGCTCTTGACTAAGTTAAGGCGCAGGCACTGGGCTCGGAAGCCGCCGAGTGCCAGCCCCCGTGCATGGCACCACCACCTGCGCAGAGGGGGCAGCCCAGCGTGGGGCCTCCGCAGAATGTCACTGTAGCCTCTCTGCTCACCCGTGTCTGTGGAGCCTTTTCCATTCTGGCTGCCATTCCTTTGGCACCCAGAGGGCTTTCCTGCCACCCAAACAGCAGATGGTCAGGAAATGAAGACTCACACTAACATCAGCTAGAGGAAAATCTAATTCAATTGGCAGAATCTATAGTCAGGAAAGTGTGCAGCTGGACACATGTCATCTTCCCCGGGCAGTGCCCTCTGCCAGTGGATTCCCACTGGAAACCATGGGCAGTATGACCTCCAAAGGCCGATGACCCACAACCAACACCTGGGCAGGTTGGGGCCGGGGCTGGTGGGACTTTGCGTCCTTCTCTGGGTCAGCTTCTCTCCCAGGCTCACTGGAGTCCCTGGGCTTCCGGCCCGGGTTCTCTTCTCCCTGCTGCAGGCATGAGGTGACTGGGGGATGCTCAGCCGGAGCAACTGCCATGAGCCAGGCCCTGCGCCAGGGGCTGTATGTGCTTTGTCACTCAGGGCTAAGTGTCACTATGAGTGACACAAACCCCAAAGTACCAGATGCTTAAACAAGACAGACATTTCTTTATCACACGAATGATGTCCAGAGGCTTGCTGTACACAGCTCGGGGGGCAGTTCCAAGTTCTCAGGCTCCTGCTTCCTCCCAGCTCCCTGCCCTGCCATTCTCCACATGCAGCCTCCACCTCATGGCCTAAGATAGCTGCTTGAGTTCCAGTCATCAAGCTTGCATCCCAGCTGGAAGGAAGGAGGAAGGGAGAAAGAAAGGTGAGCTCCGACCCTCCAAGACACTTCTCAGAGCTTTCTGAACACTTTTACTCATGTCTCATGGCTAGAACTTCACCACATGGCCATACTTAGCTACAAGGGAAGCTGGGAGACGTAGTTTCTACTCCAGGCAATCATGTTCTCAACTAGAGTTCAGGGTTTCTATGCCTGAGGAAGAAAAAGAGAATGAACATCGGAGAACACTTAGCCATCTCTGCAACACACACCTGATTTTTATAAGTTCTAGTAAGATTTAAAATTTTAAAACGTATTTATATATCTTTGTTATAGACTAATCACACAGCATGAAATTCAAAGTGGTGTATGGTTAACCTCTCCTTCCATGTCCTGTCCCCAAGATGCCCAGTGCTAACAGAGGCCATCTAGGCCAGCAACCCTCAAAGAGGATCCCAGGACCACAGAGCCAGCATCCTTGGAAATGTATTGGAAATGCAGATTCTCAGGCCCCTGGCTCTACCCCGCTGATATAAAAGGTCTGAGAGTGAGGCCAGGAGTCTGTGTTTCAGCAAGCCTGCCGGGGGCTCTGATGCCTGCTGAAGTCTGAGCGCCTCTGGGCTGTGTGAAATCAGCCTGATGCATCTGTTTTGTAGGTCTCCTGGCCCCCATCTGCACCCAAGAAAACCCACCACTCACATTGCTCTGCCCAAGAGCTTCAGTGAAGAACGTTCAGCACCATTAGGAATTTCTCCTTCCTATTTATTTATTTTTATTTTTTGAGATGGAGTTTTGCTTTGTTGCCCAGGCTGTATTGCAGTGGCAGAATCTCAGCTCACTGCAACCTCCACCTCCCAGGTTTAAGGGATTCTCGTGCCTCAGCCTCCTGAGTAGCTGGGACTACAGGCGCCTGCCACCACGACCTGCTAATTTTGTATTTGCAGTAGAGATGCAGTTTCACCATGTTGGTCAGGCTGGTCTCGAACTCCTGATCTCAAGTGATCTGTCTGTCTTGGCCTCCCAAAGTGCCTGGATTACAGGCGTGAGCACGCCGGGCCCCTTTTATTTTTAATTTTTGAATTCGGATGTTTAAGTAACTATTTGCATTTTTAAAAGGCCTCCCAGCCAGGTGCAATGACACACACCTATAATCCCGGCACTTTGGGAGGCCAAGGCAGGTGGATCACAAGGTCAGAATATGGAGACCATTCTGCCAGGATGGTGAAATCCCGTCTCTACTAAAAATACAAAAATTAGCTGTGGGTGATGGCGCACGTCTGTAATCCCAGCTACTCGGGAGGCTAAGGCAGAACTGCTTGAACCCGGGAGGCAGAGGTAGCAGTGAGCTGAAATTGTGCCACTGCACTCCAGCCTGGTGACAGAGCGAGACTCCGTCTCAAAAAAAAAAAAGGCCTCCCAGCCATGCCTGTCCCCACCTGCTCAGTCCTCCACCCCACCCAGGTAGTCATGGTCATTTATGTATTTAGGTCTTCTGTTTCTTTCTGGAATGTCTTTTTGTAGATGTGTGAAGCAAACGCAAACATAGGCTATCTATCCACAGACGGATGAGGGTAGGGACCCTCGTCCCAGTCCTGCACTTTGCTTCTTTCTGGGGCTCTTCTGTTTGGTAACAGAACCACTGGGCAGGCCCCTGGAGGGTTGGGGGGCACCTTGGATAACAGGTTCTGCTTGCACCAGGAGTAGGACCACGAAGCTTCCAGTCCTGCAGTCAGAGGTCAGCATGGGGCTGTGGGCCCCAGGAGAGTGACATCCCCTCTCCCATACTCCCCCCACAAACCCCCAACCCTAAACCCCAGATCCTGGCTCCTGGAAGTCCTGCCTGGACACTCCTATTTCTTTCTTTTTTTCTTTTCTTTTTTTTTTTTTTTGAGATAGAGTCTTTAAATAGAGTCTTACTCTGTCACCCAGGCTAGAATACAGTGGCACCATCTTGGCTCACTGCAACCTCCACCTACCGGGCTCAAGCGATTCTCCTGCCTCAGCCTCCCAAGTAGCTGGGATTACAGAGATGCACCACCATGCCTGACTAATTTTTGTATTTTTAGTAGAGATAGGGTTTACCATGTTGCCCAAGCTGGTCTCGAACACTATACCTTAAGTGATTCACCCTCAGAAAGTGCTGGGATTGCAGGTGTGAGCCACCACGCCTGGCCTTCCCCTATGGCTCTTATTTGTTGTCTGTCTCCCAAGACCATGAGCTCCCCAGGACATGGTCTCTGTTTCTCTTTACTGCCTTGTGCCTGGCTCGGCAGGGGATCTGTGTGAGGTACCTCCTCACAAACGTTTGTTGAATGAATGAATGAATGAGTCAGTCAGTCCCTGTTCTAGAGTTTAGTAACTCACTTCATTTCCCTGAGCCTTGGCTTCCTCTGTTGAATGGGAACGAGCATCTTGACCGCACAGGGTGGTGGTAGGATGAAAGGAGGAAGGGCTGTGGTCTAGTGCTGGGCCTAGGAGGGGAAATGTTTTCTTTTTCTTCCATTCCTGGTAAAACGACAGTAGCCTTGAACACAGACACCAGTCTGTCAAGTTTATCATTTCGAACTCCCATGCTCTCAGAGGCCGTCATTAAGCAGTCGGCCTTGATAACCAGCCTTCGAGGGCAGGAAAGGAGGGCAGCAGGCGCATTCCAACAGGGATGACAGGGCTGGAGATGCCCACAGCCACCAGCAGGGGCCGCAACGCACCTGGGCTCTGAGAGCAGGCCTGGTGTCGGAGGGGAAAGGAGGTGACCAGGGGCCTGGAGAGGAGGGGCAGGGACTTGGCCAGGGTGCGGCGGATCTAGCCAAAAGATCCATGGCACAGCAGCCAAAGAAAAAAAATTGATGAACTGGATTTCATCAGAATTAAAAACTTTTGAAAAGACAACCCACAGAATGGGAAAAAATACTTGCAAATCTTATATCTGATAGGTGGCCAGTATCCAGAATATATAAAGAACTCTCTTTTGTTGTTGTTGTTTTGAGACAGAGTTTTGCTCTTGTTGCCAGGCGGGAGTGCAATGGCGCGATCTCGACTCACTGCAATCTGCACCTCCCTGGTTCAAGTGATTCTCCTGCCTCAGCCTCCCGAGTAGCTGGGATTACAGGCATGAACCACCACATCTGGCTAATTTTTTTGTATTTTTAGTGGAGACAAGGTTTCACCATATTGGTCAAGCTGATCTCAAACTCCTGACCTCAGGTGATCCACTCACCTCGACCTCCTGGGAATACAGGCATGAGCCACTGCGCCTGGCCCACAAAGAACTCTTAAAACACAACAATAGAAAGACAAACAACCCAACTCGCAACTGGGCAAAGAATCTGAATAGACATTTCTCCAAAGAAGAGATACAAATGGAGAACAAATATGGGAGGCTGCTCGACATCATCAGTCACCTGGGAAAAGCACATCAAAGCCACAGCACGATTCTGCCCACATCCTCCAGTATCTGGCATTAAAACCAACAGGCAGAGGGCAGGTGACACCCTCCTGTGTGCTGATGTTAAAACCAGCAGGCAGAGGGCAGGTGTCAGCGAGGACCTGCAGAAGCTGGAACCTCACACATTGCTGATGGGAATGTAAAATGGTGCTGCCATAGTGGAAAACCATTTTGGAGATTTCTCAAAAGGTTGAACACAGAATTTCCTTTTGACTGCCAGACGCAGTGGCTTATACCTGTAATCTCAGCACTTTGGGAGGCCAAGGTGGGTGGATCACTGGAGGTCAGGAGTTCAAGACCAGCCTGGCCAACATGGTGACACCCCATCTCTACTAAAAATACAAAAATTGGGTTGGGCGCTGTGGCTCACGCCTGTAATCCCAGCTACTCGGGAGGCTGAGGAAGGAGAATTGCTTGAACCTGGGAGGCGGAGGTTGTGGTGAGCCGAGATTGCACCACTGCACTCCAGCCTGGGCAACAGAGCCAGACTCTGTCTCCAGAAAAAAAAAATACAAAAATTAGCCAGATGTGTTGGAGACTCACACCTGTAATCCCAGCTACTCGGGAGGTTGAGGCAGGAGAATGGCTTGAACCTGGGAGGTGGAGGTTGCAGTGAGCCGAGATCATACCACCGCACTCCAGCCTGGGTGACAGAGCGAGACTCTGTCTCAACAACCACAACAACAAAAAAGAATTACCTTTTGACCCAGTAATTCCACTTAGGTATGTACAAAAACATGGAACATGAGTGTTTATTACAGCATTGTTCACGATCACCAAAAAGTGGAGACAACTCAAATGTTCACCAGCTGGTGAACGGATGAACAAAATGTGGTTTATTCATTCAGTGCAATATTCTTCAGCTGCAAGAAGCAATGAAGTACTGATGCAGGCTAAACACAGATGAGCCTTGGAAACAGCTCAGATGAAGGAAGCCAGACACTAAAGGCCACATACTGTATGATTCCACTTATATGAGATATGCAGAATTGGCTAGTCTATAGACAGGCAGCAGATTAGTGGTTGCCAGGGGCTGGGGAGGGGTGATGGGGAGTGACTGCTAATGAGTGCAGGGTCTTTAGGGGTGATGAAAATCTTCTGGACTTAGTGGTGATGATTGCACAACTTTATAAGTATACTAAATCACACTGAATTACTTTAAAAGGATGAAATTTATGATGTGTGAATTATATCTCGATAAACCGTGTTGGTCAGCTTGAGGATTTTGTAGCAGATGGTTGGGCATTTCCCTGCAATGCTGGCCTCTTGGCAACCTCCAGGATGTTGTTATGCATTTCTGCCCAATTTCCAGACCTTTTGACCTTCCTAATTCATGTTCTCTTTCATTCACCCAGTGATTCTTTCTCTGGGCTGGAATGTAATGGCCGATCTGGTGGTCAGCAGTGTGTCCAGGGAGGCACAGCTGAAGGGGCCGGGCAGTGCAGGCCGAGCCAGGACCAGTCACTGTCCCAGGGCAGTGACAGGACAGATGTGAATGCAGTAAGGCACCTCTGGGCAGACACCTGTCATGGACTTGGGAAGGGCTTCCTGCATCTGCTGGAGGTTGGACCTGACCGTCCTGACTTTTTGTGTCATGTACAACTTATCCACATTTTAAAAACAATTCCAAAGTTACAAACAACGTCTCTGAGTAAATTAACGAATTCAGGAGAATAACAAATTGATGTTGTGTTTCAAGTGGCCCTGCTGCAGAGCCACCACCCAAAACTGTGTCCCTTTCAGAGTTGCTGGCAGGCCCAAGGGCCATGAGGAGGAGCATAAACAGGCCTGGGGATCTCTGCTGATCCCTGCCTGGGGGATCAGAGTTGGGCCTCTTGGGAGGTTGCCTGGTGACCTGTGAGATGGAGTTGTGGCTGGCAGGAACCCAGGCATAAACTAAGTGCCAGGTCATCTCAGCAGCCTCCCCTCATGGGCAGTGGTAAGATGCCAACCCAGTCCCAGCATCCCTCACTGTCCAGGGTTTAAGAAGGGTGGATTCGGCCGGGTACAGTGGCTCACACCGGTAATCCCAGCACTTCGGGAGGCCGAGGCAGGGTGGATCATGAGGTCAAGCAATTGAGACCATCCTGGCCAACATGGTGAAACCCCATCTCTACTAAAACTACAAAAAAATTAGCCGGGGGTGGTGCTGCGGGCCTGTGATCCCAGCTACTCAGGAGGCTGAGGCAGGAGAATCACTTGAACCCAGGAGGCGGAGGTTGCAGTGAGCTGAGATCACCCCACCACACTCCAGCCTGGCAACAGAGTGAGACCCCGTCTCAAAAAAAAGAAAGAATGGATTCAGCAGTTTGGGGGTCGTGCATGCATAGAATTACAGTAGCTGATCGTCCTATGATGCAGCCTGGGCCACCAGCTCCAAGCCCTGCAGATGTCCACTCTGTCCCCTCAGTGACCTTGTGGGGCCAGCAGTGGTATCACACCATTTATAGACAGGAAACTGAGGCCCAGGAGGTGAGGTTGTGGCAGTGCCCCCAGACTAGAGCATCTCTTCCTCAGGCAGGTGTGGCCTGGGGAGGCCTCGGGTAGGACTTGAACGGAGGCCACCAGGCCTCCGGTGTCACACTTCCCACTTCCAATGGCCACAGCCCCAGCCCCCGTCTTGGGCTCAGGGGTTGCCTTCAGAGCCTGGCGGAGGTCTCAGCATGATTCACCTCGAGTGGCTCAGGCCCTGCTGCCTGTGGAGGCGCCCGGGACAAGCACTGCACAGTCCTCATGCTCAGCCCCATCGTCGAGGGAGACCGTGACACTTTAACTGAAGGGTGATTCAGGCAGGGCTGCAAGCACAGATGAAGGTGGCCAGAGAGCCCTGTTGGAATCTCTCTTTGCAGAGGTGAGTTTTCAGTTGGGATCTGACCGAGGAGGCAGAACCCGCAATTGAGTACTGAGGACAAGGGTGTCGGGAGCAGGGGGGGAGATGGGTCCAGAGTCCACGGCTGGGCTCCTGGGTTCCTCGGTGTCCTCCCTGCCACCCAGCTTCTCCCTGGACACTCTGGTGATAGGCCAGTGGGGACAGGGAAATGGGCCTAATTGAGATGTGGAATGGCTAGGGCTGGGACAAGCCACTTGCACCACAGGGCCTCACTTTCCCCTCGGTAAGCTGCAATCATGGGGAGAACTTCCGCAGTGGGGCACCACCAGATGCTGACTCTTCCCTACATCCCCTGCAGGAGGTGCCGGTGTTGTTCCCGACTTCCGCATAGGAGATGGTGGAGCCCAGGTTTGAGCCGTGGTGTGCAGGATGCCCAGCCTGTCTTGACTATGGGGAGGTGCCA
The DNA here is from genome assembly GCA_963573385.1 of Cacajao melanocephalus. NCBI lineage: Eukaryota > Metazoa > Chordata > Mammalia > Primates > Pitheciidae > Cacajao > Cacajao melanocephalus. The sequence goes on from CAUYLG010002722.1 coordinate 41,051, forward strand.
GGTCCACACCGTGCTGTGCACAAGCTGAGAGCAGGCTCATGTTGTGGCTGAGGCTCTCGCCTTCCCACGGCCAAACACCGAAAGGCTGGGAGGCCTTGTCTTGACAGCCATGCCGTCATTCAGATGTCCCCACAACCGGGACTCATGTTGGAGCCCTGGGCCCTTATGGTGGGGCAGGAAGATCCCAGCCCCTGTGTGGTCAGTTGGCAGAAGAGATAAGAATGGCCCCTGACCCATGGGAAAACTGCTGAGCCCCCCTTGTAACAAGGGACCTGGAAATTACTGCTCTTCTCCTAATTCCAAAGTCAATTAATGCTCTCCATGGGAGAGGCTGTGGAACGGACGCTCCCCTGCCTCAGGGGCAGGGAGTGTGAATTGGTACAATCTCTCTTGAGTACAATCTGACAAAAGCTATCAAAATTACAAATGCATAAAATTTTCGACCCAGTAACTTCATTTCTAGGAATTCATCCTACAGAGGGGCATGACACGAGCAAGTCACAAGCTCATTGCAGCCTTGTTTGCAAAAGCAGAATGGGCTGGTTATGTAAACCACGATCCCACTGGCCAGGGGGAATGCTACGCAGCTGTCAAAAAGAACAAGGACCCCTCACATAGCCTGTGTCGATCTCTGAAGCTGAAAAGGAAGTACTGGGCAGCGGCTTCCACGCACTCTTCTTGTGTGAACAAACCAGGAAAATTAAGCATCTGCACTCTTGTTTGTGTGTAAATGCCAGAAACAAGAGATGGGGTTACCTATCAGTGGGTACGTGGTGGGTAATCAGGTATGGGGTGTGAGAGAGTTTTTCTCTTTCATACCTCTTTATACTTTGTTTTTTTGAGGCAGAGTCTCATTCTGTCTCTCAGGCTGGAGTGCAGTGGCGTAGTTTTGGCTTACTGCGGCCTCTGCCTCCCAGGTTCAAGTGATTCTCCTCTCTCAGCCTCCTGAGTAGCTAAGATTACAGACGTGCGCCACCACATCTGTTTTTTGTTTGCTTGTTTGTTTTTTGCATTTTTAGTAGAGATAGGTTTTGCCATGTTGGCCAGGTGCTTTTGAACTTCTGGCCTCAAGGTGATCCACCTGCCTCGGCCTCCCAAAGTGCTGGGATTACAGGCATGAACCACTGTGCCTGGTCATACCTTTTTATATTTAATGACAGTAATAATTAAAAGATTTCTCACAGTCCCTCCTCTTGGGTCTTGGGAAAGTTGGGTTTTGTTTTTGTTTTTGTTTTTATTTTGAGATTGAGTCTTAGTCTTACTTTATCGCCCAGGCTGGAGTGCAGGGACACGATCTCGGCTCACTGCAACCTCCACTCTCCTGGGTTCAAGTGATTCTTATGCCTCAGCCTCTCAAGTAGCTGGGATTACAGGCACCCACCACCATGCTTGGCTAACTTTTGTATTTTTTGTAGAGACAAGGGTTTTACCATGTTGGCGAGGCTGGTCTCGAACTTCTGACCTCAGGTGATCCGCCTGCCTCGGCCTCCCAAAGTGCTGGGATTACAGGTGTGAGTCGCCACACCCGGCCTTGGGAAAGTTTTATAGCAGACATCCAATACAGTGTGTTACTTTTGTTATCCTTATTTTAAAAAACCCAAAAAACCTTTAACATTTATTCGTTTGTAGTTGCTAAAGTCACATGGTGTAGCTGTAGCTGTCCATCTGAAAATGCCAGAAAAGCACCAAGAAAAAAAGAAACTTTCCCGAACAGAAATAACCATAGATAATATTCAGTATGGTTTCTTGCAGTACTTTTCTCTGAGATCATTTCTTTGATCTTTTAATAATTGTTCATTGAGTTTCTGTGATATACCAAACTCTCTCATAGTGCCAGGAACCTAGTGCTGAGTGTATCAGTGAACGTTTGCTGCAGTAACAAACAATCTCAGAACCCCAGTGGCTTAGGATAACAAAGGTTGACCTTTTGTACAGTTTATGTTAGGGCTCTGTGAGCGCTACACTCTGCTCTCTGTACCTTCCCATCCCAGAGCTAGGCTGGACAAGGAGCAGCCACCATCTGGAGGAGCACAGGGGCCAAGAGAAACTGAAATCTTATCTGAAGCTGCTGCTTGTGCTGGTGCACAGCCTCCTGCCCTTGGGACTCTGGGCAAAGAGAGTCTCCGCTTGATGTTCCTTTCAGTGGGTGAGCTGGGGAGCATCTGCCCCAGGCAGGAACAGCCCGAGGACACATGACAAGGAGGAATATATAATCTCCCTACAGTGGAGGGGACAAATGAATGGCAACAACATTGCCACCTTCCTCAGTGAGCAAAAACAAATAAATGTAGCACCTCTTCCAAATAACAAAGTGGCATTGTTTTACAAGCATTACCCCAGCCTTTCACAATTTCCTTACAACCATTCTCAGCCAGCGATTCCAGATTCCATCTGATATGGAATAGGACATGTCCTGTTCTCAGCCCCAGGTCCTCTGGCTGGTACCTGTGACTGCTTTTTTTTTTTTTTTTGAAATGGAGTCTCACTCTGTTGACCAAGCTGGAGTGTAACGACACCACGATCTTGACTGACTGCAACCCCCACCTCCTGGGTTCAGGTGATTCTCCTGCCTCAGCCTCCCAAGTAGCTGGGACTATAGGCATGTGCCACCAAGCCTGGCTAATTTTTGTATTTTTAGTAGAGACGGGGTTTCACCATGTTGGCCAGGCTGGCCTAGAACTCCTGACCTCAAGTGATCAGCCCACCTTGGCCTCCCAAAGTGAGCCACCACACCCGGCCTCTTTTGGCCTTTTGAATAACTCTTAGATAAACGACTTTATGTTTTAATCTCTGTTTTCCTTGGGGTAAATTCCTAGAAGTAGATGAAAGAGTAAGAAAATGTGGGAGACTTTTGCCAAATTGCAGTGACACAGAGGGCACTCGGCTTGCCAGTCCTCTGCCAACTCTGGACCTTATTGGAACAAGAACAGCTAAACTCATGTGTGAAGACATCTATTTGCCTTCATTGCCTCACAATTGTTCCTGGTGAGACCACACTGTTGTCTTCTGGGTTTGTGACCTTTTGTGACGACTCCTTTCTTTTGGGAGTTTGGTCTTTACTGTACTGATCTGCATGAGCTTCTTGCATATTAACAATGCCCTCTTATGTTTCACATCTTTTTCTCAAATAGATGGCTGCCTTTTAATCTCATCTCATTTCTTAATATTTTTTAAAATAGGTCAGGTGTACCTTTTCCTTTTAAAATCTCTCCCATCCTACCCCCATTGCTCTTGTGTTTAGAGACACTCCTCAAATCTGGCCGATGTTCACAGATAACTAACTCCCTCTGCGCTGTCGGCCCAGGAGCCTGGAGACCTGGTTCTATGGTGACCTGCTCACTGCAGACCCTTGGGCAGCTATCTTTTCCTCTCTGGGCCTCAGTTTCTCCACCTGTTAAAAGAGCAGAATGTCCAGTCCAGGCATTTGGGGAGACCCCTAGGAGAGGCCGAGGGCTCCTTGCTGTCTCTCACCTCTGCAGCCAGGATACCCACTGGCTTTCTCTCTTTGACCGCTGGACTGATCTGACCTCTGGCCTGGCCTGACATTCATTCCTCAGCTTCAGATCCAAGGTCCCCTCACCCCCTACCCTCCAACCCCACATCATCAGAGACACGGGACCAAAGCCCTCTTCAAGCCCCATAAAGCACAAGTGAAGAATAAGCCACCCCCTGTTCCACAGCCCTGCAGGCTCCAGGGCTCTGCCCCAGCCTGGCCTGTGACGACCCATGTAGGAAAACACCCAGGGTTCCAGGCAGCTAGGGAGTAACCTGCTGCCGCCCTGCAGACATCACTGCTTTTTCAGGTCTTTATTTAAAACAAAGAAGACTTCTGGTCTCACCGAACCAATTATCTTGCAAAACAGCAATTCTTTTCTAAGATCAATATGTATTTGTTCATCAAAAGGGTCACTGCTGTGGTTTATTGATCAGTGACTTCCTTGAGCAGTTCACATAAAACTTTTTAGAGAAACATCGGTTTCCATTCCAAAGGCCCCAAGAGACTGTGACTCCTTTGCAGGCATGTGCTAAGCACGGAGCCTGGGAGTACAGGGCTGGCATTTGATGGGCACCTCCTGTGTGCCAGGTCATCTGGGGGCCCTCCCATGACCCCCTCCATAGCTCTATTTAGTGAGCTATTTAACAGACCAGAAAACTGAGGCCAAGAGAATAAGAGTCATGTCTGGGAACCCCTAGGAATTAGTGGAGACCTTCAAGGTGAGCCAAGCCAGCCTCCTCAAGATCAAGGTCATGGGAAGGTGGGACAGCTGAGCTTCTCTCTTCTTCTGGGGGCAACCCCTATTCCAGCACCCTGCCCTCTGACCCCAGTCTGCCAAATCAGAGCACTCCAGCCCTGTCCATGGCGATTGGTTTAGGGATGAGCAAATCCCTAAATCAGCCAATAAGATTCCACTCTAGGACTTTTCCTGGGCTGCAGAGGCCAGGCCAGGAAGGTCATGTAGGAGCTGCTGTGGTCATGGGTACCCTTCACGAGGGAGCTGGACCAGGCATGACACCTCCATGGAAGGAAGTGGAGCTGAAAGAGGGAAAGGAAGCACTTGTGTGCCTGGATCCAGCCACACCTGAAATTATTACTGCTCACCTGATTTTTCACTCTAGGAGTCAATGAATTTCCTTTTTGGCTTAAGCCAGTTTGAGCTAGTGTTTTGTCACTTGCAACCAAAAATGTTGAGATGTGCACTAGAGTGAGGACACATACTAGAATCAGCAGTGTCTCTACACTGGAGCTCAGAGTGTTTGAGCAGAGAGTTGGGCCTGCAGCCGTGTGCAGGTCACTCATTAGAGAAACAGCCCAAAAGACAGCCAGGGACACACGGAGGCAGAGGCGGTAGCACCTGAACACAGTCACTGCAGGCAGCAGGGAGAGAAAGCAAAAAGCAGATGTGGCAAAACCTCAATATTTTTCTTGAGGGTTTGAAACTCTTCAAAATAAAAGTTGAGCTGGGCAAGGTGGCACACATCTGTAGTCCCAGCTACTTGGGAGGCTGAGGCAGGAGGATCACTTGGGCTCAGGAATTCGAGGCTGTAGTGTGCTATGATTGTGCCTATGGAGAGTCACTGCACTCCAGCCTGGGTGACATGGTGACCCCCCCACCTCTTAAAATTAAAAAAAAAAAACGTTGAGTAAGCAAAAACAACTCTGCTGCCAATCTCGTTCTGGCTGACGATGGGGAATGCCAGGAGGTGTAGTGTGAGGACCTCTGCTCCTCCCTGCTGGGCACCCTTGATTCTTGGAGCTCAGCCTCCTGACCAGTGAGGCCTGGCTCAGGACCACCTGCCTCAGTTTGCATACACTCCCCAGATACCAGCACGTGACCTCGGCTGGGTGACTTTGACTTAGTGTCACAGAGCCTGGCTTCCTTATCTGCAAACTTAGCTCTGTCAGAGATCCTTCTCAGTGCACTTTCACACTTTCTCATTTTTGTCAACCCAAGAGGTAGAACCTGGCATCATGAGGGCTCTTGTTGTGGTTTCAATTGGCAATTTTCTCTTCATAAGCAAAGTGGCACATTTTCATACCTAGGAGCCATTTGTATTGTTTTTCTGAGCAGAATCACAGTTCCTACTTCATAGGGTCACTGTGGGACCTTAAATCAGTATGTGTACATCTGGTCCGGACCAAGCTGGTCCAGAGGGTGACAGTTATTACTATGGAGTGTTGGAGGAGCATGTCCCGTGACTGGGTGACTGGCCCGGGTCTGCCCTCGACCATCAGGCTGGGTGGCACAAAAGTTACCTGTGTGTCTGGTCTATGTGGACCCTTTGTGGTCCACACCCCACATGGGGTCTGTAATCTGTCAGCACTGGGTAGGATGTGGGAGAGGGGCATGGTAGAAGGGGGACATGCCCCAGCCTGGCCTCAGCAGAATGTGCTCACAGTGAAAAGGCTTGGATCTAGGACCCACCCTGCCCAGCACCCAGCACCCATGCTATGGTCCCCTCTGAGCCACTGCCCTGTGCCTGGGACCGGTGATCCTGTAGAGACCCCCTGCAGGGGCTGCCTGAGGCCAATGTACTGGCTCCAGGAAAGGCTGCAGTCCTGCCCACCCACCCTGCATATTGAATGCCCAGGGCCTTACTCTCCAGACCACTGAAATGAGACGTGAAGATAACGCAACCCCTGCACACACAACTCAAAGAATAAGATGAGCCCTACAGCAACAGGAGGGAGAGACAAAAGGCAAGTCATTCAAAATGAAATAGTCTGCCCTTGAGCCTGTACATGGGAATGCTCAGGTGCACATTCCAGAACAAGCTCCTGGGGAAGGACCCTGCCTCAGAGACCCCACACATTTGTGACTTTCCTTGGTGCAAACAGTGGATAGCTGCCCCCAGTAAAGCATGAGAGGGTCTGTCCCCATGGCCAAGCCTCTCAGTGCACTTTCACGCTTCCTCGCTTATGCTAGCCCAGTAGGTAGAACCTGGAGTCATGAGGTCTCTCACTGTGGTTTCAATTGGCAATTTTCTTTTCATGAGCAAAATTGTACTTTTTTATATCTAGGAGCCTTTTTTTTTTTTTTGAGACAGAGTCTCACTCTGTTGCCCAGGCTGGAGTGGTGTGGTGCAATCTCAACACACTGCAACCTCTGCCTCCTGGGTTCAAGCAATTCTCCTGCCTTAGCCTCCCGAGTAGCTGGGGTCACACGCACATGCCACCATGCGGGACTCAGTGTTTTTTTTTTTTCGTTTTGTGTGTGTGTGTGTGTGTGTGTGTGTGTGTGTGTTTTAGTAGAGACAGGGTTTCACCTTGTTGCCCAGGCTGATCTCAAACTCCTGAGCACAGGCAATGCACCCTCCTCGGCCTCCCAAACTGTTGGGATTACAGGTGTGAGTCACCATGCCTGTCCCATTTGTATTGCTTTTCTGTTAATTCTCTACTTATGTTTGTCCCTTTCTCTCATGGGTTGTCGGTCTTCTGCGTCCTATTTAGTGCTGCACTTTCTGGGGCTTTGCTGGTGATTTTACTGTTTCGAATGGCTGCAGGCACTGCGCTGAAGAGTTGCCCTGTGTTCTTAAGCATAGAGAAGCTGCGATGTGCCTGGGCGAGAAAATATGTGTTAGAGAAGCTTCCTTCATGTGTGAGTTATGAAGGAAGCTTATGAAGAACCTCTCCTTGACAGAGGTTCTGTGTTAACGAATCCACTGTCCATCCAGAAAGAGGAGAGAAAATTTGCCGATCTATACATGGAGCTGATTGGAAAGTGTGTTGTGTTTCCCTAGGACACATGGTTTGGGATTCACTAGTTCAGTGTTTGCAGAGACTATAAAGCATGACTCCCGTGGATCCAAGAATCGACTGTATAAGCTGTAGATCCAGCTCCTGGATTGTGTGGCATTCTTAGGAAGCCCTCCCGCTTGGATCCTCTAGGAAATGACATTGTCTCATCATCTTCTTCGTCTCCTAATCCTGGGCTCTGTGCCCTTCGTATGGGCAGCTTCTCTGCTGTCCCAGGTGGATGATGCCTCCCACGCAGTCTGTCACGTGCTGCAGTCATTTTCTCAGGCGAGCACTGGGCCATGTGCACAGTAGGCTGACAGGTGTTTGATGACGGCCTCGCATCCACCTAGGCACACCTTCAGTTTGAATGAGCCAGGCACTTCCAGGGACAGACACAAGCAATTTGGACTGAATCTGCTGGAAAAAAACAGAAATCAGGCATGCAAGTTCATCAATAAATGGAAAAAACCCTCTTCTATATTCACATGGAGAATGATGCAGCCCCTTTGGGGGTTCTCAAGGGGACTTGGTCGGCTCCAATTGTCAGGCTGCCTGGGGCCCCACTGAGTGCAAATTGGAAACTCTGGGCAGGAGAGACCCCTGCCAGCCCCAGGCCTGAGTCAGCTCCCCCAGCTGGGACGACAACCCGGCCTTGGCCACGGTCAGAACCTGCCTGGACAGCAGGTGTAGACCCTGGTCCGAGGACCCCGCCAAGCCCATTGGGTGGGGACCGAGACTGGTGGCTGCCCGGCTCCTTTTTTCTGCTCTGCTCTCACAGACCCCCACCAGTTCTGTGGCCCTGACACCCCCGTGCTGTGTCCCTTGAACCTCCATGTCCCCCTGTGGAAACAGAGGTGAGGACCTGTGCACAGGCAGATTGGGACGGGTGGCCATTTCTCTCTCTGTGGGCAGGCACTGCTGGCAAGGCAGGACAAGGGAGCTGGGGGGTCCCAGCCAAGGCAGGAGTTTGCCCAGAGTCAAGAGGACAGCAGTAGCTGGTGCCCCCAAGCTGCCTCAGCACACCTGATCGCCATCTCTGCAGCCTGCAAGAGCCAACACATCCGCCTCCTTCCAGGGCTGCTAAGAACTTCCCTTGGAATCTCTCACAACCTGGAACTCAGCACCTCCTTGTCCCTTTGACTAATGAGGAAACTGACATTCAGATAAATGAACCAGCAGGTCGAAGGTCATGGCCAGGGGGTGGCGCCAAGGCTTAAATCAGAGCCAGGAGCCTCCAGACCCAAGTTTTGAGCTGCATTTGACACTCTCTGCTGAGCCCCTTCCTTCATCTCACGGCCTCATTGGGAGTCTGTCAGCATCCCCCGTGTAAAGACAGGGTGGGAGGTGGATGGAACTGCCTCTTGTCTGAAATGCAGACGGATGCACAAGGGCAGACGCATTCACTGGTAGCACTTTGGTGTATTTCCTTCCAGCGTTTCTTCCTGCATGTTGTCACTTCACAGTATCTCTAATCATTACACAACTCCAAGAAGAGCATTTAAGTGGTTCAGTATTTTTTTTTTTTTTTTTTTTTTATACAGAGTCTGTTGACCAGGCCGGAGCTGGAGCTCAGTGGCGCCATCTCAGCTCACTGCAACCTCCGCCTCCTGGGCTCAAGCGATTCTCCTGCCTCAGCCTCTCGAGTAGCTGGGATCACCAGTGCCCACCACCACGCTTGGCTAATTTTTGTATTTTTAGTAGAGATGGAGTTTCACCATGTTGGTCAGGCTGGTCTTGAACTCCTGGTCTCAAGTGATCTGCCCGCCTCGGCCTCCCAAAGTGCTGGTATTACAAGTGTGAGCCACCTCGCCCAGGTCGACCATATTTGATTATGTAGGAATAGCACTATTTCCTTAACTATTTATATTATTCATAATGTTTTTTTTATAAATAATCCTTCAGTGAACATGTTTATACAACACTATCTACATCGCTGGTCACTTTGTTAATGTAAATTCTGCAAAAGAGAAGTACTGACTTAAAGGGTCAGAACAGTTTTTAGGCTCTTGCTCTGGTCACAAGTTGCTTTCAGAAAGCCTGTACCAGTCTACACAGCTGACTCCATTTAAAGGCAGTGGTTATAAGACAGAGGTCTTAGGCTGAGCTGGGGATGGCACCAACTGTCAGGGTCAAGGGGAAAGGCCAAATTCAGGGCCTCAGCAGCGAGTGGCTACGCTGGAGCGCAGTGAACACACAGGGTTGGGCCTGGAGTCAATGTAGAATTAAAGGAGGGTCATGACTTAACTGTCTGTCCGTAAGGGAGGCGTCTCAAGAGAGAAGCCTTGAGGGAACACAGGACTTGCCACAGAGGCCTGGGGACAAGCTGGATGGCGGCTGGAGGATGGAGTCATGGACAAGCCCCCCGGGCTCACCTCTGGGCTGCCTGACCTGCTAGGTGTGGAGCTCGGTCACGATGGGTCCCCTCTCCATGCCGAATTTCCATCTGCGAATGGTGCCACATCCAGGGAGCCCTGAGGGTGAAATGAGAGCATTTTTGCAAAGTATTAGCTCAGCACCTAGCACACACCACGTGCCCAGTAATGGTGGCAATTATTATTGCTATTATCATTATTTCAGCTGTAAGAGACTTACGTGGGGTTTCCCCATTTACTGGGCTCAATGACTCACCTCCAGCTTCTCAAGATTCCTCTTTCCAGTTCCTGGGGCAAGGAGCTACCTGGCGCAGTTTGGCAGTGGTCTGGTCAGTGGAGGCTGAGGGGCAAAGATGTCCACGCCTGGGGCTGACCCCACTTTAGCAGGAGTCCTAGTGGGGATCTCAAATACTTGCCATCCCAGGACATTTAAGGGGCTAAAGCAAAACAGGAAATATGAGCTTGTACCTGGTATGAGCCTAATCAAGTAAAATTAAATAGTCCTTCTGTAGTTAGAAGAAAAGTGTTCAATCATGTTCACTTATTTGATCTGCACTCTCATGTAGATAGCTGCACACAGATAGATGTGTGCCTGCTGCAGGGCCTGTGGCGGGGATCACATTGAGGTAGTGACACTGGGCACGACCTAAAACACTTCTTTTTTTTTGAGATGGGAGTTTCACTCTTGTTGCCCAGGCTGGAGTGAATGGTGCGATCTCAGCTCACTGCAACCTCTGCCTCCTAGTTTCAAGCAATTCTTTTGCCCCAGCCTCCCGAATAGCTGGGATTACAGGCACCTGCCATTACAACTGGCTAATTTTTTGTATTTAAGTACAGACCGGGTTTCGTCTTCTTGGCCGCGCTGGTCTCAAACTTCTGACCTCAGGTAATCCTCCTGCCTTGGACTCCCAAAGTGCTGGGATTACAGGTGTGAGCCACCATGTCTGGCCTGTTTTGTAATTTTTTTTTTTGAGACAGAGTTTCACTCTGTTGTCTAGGCTAGAGTGCAATGGTGTGATGTCAGCTCATTGTAACCTCGCTTCCTGGGTTCAAGCGATTCTCCTTCCTCAACCTCCTAAGTAGCTGGGATTTCAGATGTGTACCACCACGCTTGGCTATTTTCTTTCTTTCTTTTTTTTTTTTTTTTGTATTTTAAATAGAGACAGGGTTTCACCATGTTGGCCAGGCTGGTTTCAAACTCCTGACCTCAGGTGATTTGCCTGCCTTAACCTCCCAAACTGCTGGGATTACAGGCGCGAGCCACTGCACCTGGCCTTATCAATTTATTTATTTATTTTGAGATGGAGTCTCACTCTGTTGCCTAGCCTGGAGTGCAGTGGCACGATCTTGGCTCACTGCGGTGAAATCCCCTCTTACTAAAAATACAAAAAATTTGCTGGGCTTGGTTGTGGGCACCTGTAATCCCAGCTACTCCAGAGGCTGGGGCAGGACAATCACTTGAACCTGGGAGGCAGAGGTTGCAGTGAGCCAAGATCGCACCATTGCACTCCAGACTGGGTGACTGGATCGAGACTCCGTCTCAAAAAAACAAAAATAAAAAATAAAAAAAATTGGCTGGGCATGGTGGCTCACACCTATAATCTCAGCAATTTGGGAGGCCGAGGCAGGTGGATCACCTGAGGTCAGGAGTTCGAGACCAGCCTGACCAACATGGAGAAATCCTGTCTCTACCAAAAAACACAAAATTAGCCAGGCATGGTGGTGTAGGCTTGTAATCGAGGCAGGCGGATCATCTGAGGTCGGGAGTTCCAGACCAGCCTGATCAACATAGAGAAACCCCGTCTCTACCAAAAACACAAAATTAGCCAGGCATGGTGGCGCAGGCCTGTAATCCCAGCTACTTGGGAGCCCGAGGCAGGAGAATCGCTTGAACCCAGGAGGTAGAGGTTCAAGGCAAGAGAATCACTTGAACCCGGAGGTTGCGGTGAGCCAAGATTGTGCCATTGCACTCTAGCCTGGGCAACAAGAGCGAAACTCCATCTCAAAAAAAAAAAAATTCATACATCCAGACAATGGAATATTACTTGGACCTAAAAAAAGCAATGAAATTCTGATACATACTACGGAATATGTATGAACCTTGAAAACATGATGCTCAGTGAAAGAATGCACAAAAGGTGTATGATTGTATGATTCCGTTTATGTGAAATGTCCAGAATAGTCAATTCCACAGGGACAGAAAGTGGACCAGTGGGTGTTAGGGGCTGAGGGGAGGGGGGAATCGGGAGAGTTTGCTAGCGGGGACAGGGACTCTTTCTGATGTGATGAAAATGTTCCGGAATTAGATAGAGGTGATGGTTGCACAACACTGAATGTACTAAAAACCTCCCAATTGCACACTTTATGAGAGTGAGCTTTATGGTACATGAATTATATCTAAATAAAGCTGTTATTTAAAATCAATGTGTTTTGAAATTTGGGAGTAAAGAAAATGTTACATAATTTTTAAAAATTACTAAAAACAGAGAAATAAGGACTGTGTCCTAGAACACAGCACCCCCTCCCTCTGCCCTCCAGACCCCCGTCTCTGGCTCTGGTGACCAGATGTCCCTAGCAGCAGCGGGGAAGCAGGCCAAGCCAAGTTCACCATCCCCTCCCACAGCACACCCACTCCGGAGCTCCCTCTGACCTTCGCTGATGGCCACACATTCTCCCCCATCTCTCTATACCCAGATGTCACTCTCCCCTGTGGACCAACAGGGAACATGTGGCAGCCCAGGCTTGGGGTCAATCAAGGAGATGTGGCCACATTGCCCCTGGGAAGGTCACACCCTGAAGAAGCAAAATCCTGACACTTCCCTGGCTTGCCCTTCATGTGACACGGCCTGCTGTGGACATAAGCTGAAAGCAAGTGTCACTCTGGCTGGTTCTGGTCCCCAGTGAACCCAGCCTTGGGTATTTCATTGACAATATCAGCCTCAACTCCTTGCTAACACAGCCTCATTTCCAATTCTTGCCAGTTGTGCCCGATGATTTGTCGTGGCCCCTGGGAATATGTCACACCAGAGGATGCTGCTGGTTTTCCACCACGAACGGGCCAGTGTCAACTCAGCAATCATGGTATGTCAGTCATTGGCCAGCTGGGCCCCTTAGCTTGTCTCAGGGCTCTGTCCCCTGTCTCTGAGAGACTGGCGCCGTCTAGTCCTGCACCATCAGACAGGCTGAAGGTGGGCCCTGGTGCCTCAGGTGGCTGCTCACCAAGGGCTGCAGGACTGCGTGGCTTATTTCCTCCTCGGGGCATGGAGCCCCTCCCTCTGTGGACCTGTCAGTCAACCTTGAAGCCCTTCATGCCCTGCTGGGCCCTGCACCTCCAAGAACTGAGGAACTGGATTCTTTATTTTATTTATTTGAGACAGAATCTTGCTCTGCTGCTCAGGCTGGAATGCAATGGTGCCATCTCAGCTCACTGCAACCTCCACCTCCTGTGTTCAAGTGATTCTTCTGCCTCAGCCTCCTGAGTAGCTGGGATTACAGGTGTGCTCCACCACACCTGACTAATTTTTGTATTTTTAGTAGAGACGGGGTTTCACCATCTTGGCCAAGCTGGTCTCAAACTCATGAGCTAAAATGATCTGCCTATCTTGGCCTCCAAAATTGCTGGGATTACAGGCATGAACCACTTTGCCTGGCTGCAGGGTTCCCTGGGCTCTGCTCTTCCAGCACTGTCCTGCCCATCTAATGCCCCCAGCAGGCTACCCTCCCCATGGTGTGACCCAGGGGGCACTCAGGCAAGTGTTCTGGCTACACTGGACCTGAGCACTAGATAGATTGCCTGACCCCACTGAGAAGCAGGTCTGCCCCAGGGAGCACATGTGGAGGAGCTCCCACTGGGCACGGCCAGATCCTGCTCTTCCTTCCACCCAGTGACCCCTGATGGGCCCTGAGGTGAGCAGAGGGAGTGGGGCTGGCCCTGTCTCCCTTCCTCCCTGAGCATTTGTTGAATTCCTCCTGTGTACCAAGACTGTTGGGCATGACCATTATGCCCATCTCACAGATGAGCAAACTGACACCATGGTCCTGTTGCTTGCTGGGGCCCAACTCCTGGAACCAGATCTGCATGGAGCAGGTGTGTGCCTGCACGTGCCCACTGGCTGGATCAGCCTGGAGCGTAACCTGGACTTGAGAGAAACTTGTCTCACCAAAGGGGCTCCCTGGCACTGCAGAAGCTGAGGTGATAGCTGTGGGTAGAGGTTACTCTTTCCACTCTGAGGACTTTAGAAAGTTACTTAAAGTTGAAAAGTCACTGGCCGAGGCCTCAATGTACTCATCTGTTCTAAAAATCGAAGACAAATGCCACCCCGTAATCCCAACACTTTGGGAGGCCGATGTGGGCAGATCACTTGAGGTCAGGAGTCCAAGACCAGCCTGGCCAACATGGTGAAACCTCGTCTCTACTAAAAATACAAAGTTAGCTGGGCATGGTGATGGGTGCCTGAAATCTCAGCTACTCAGGAGGCTGAGGCAAAAGAATTGCTTGAACCCAGGAGGCAGAGGTTGCAGTCAGCTAAGCTGAGATCCCACCACTGCACTCCAGCCTGGGCAACAAAGCGAAACTCCATCTGAAAAGAAAAGACCCCAAAAAGACAAATGCTGACATCATGACCCTAGGTCATACAGCCTCAGGACACCCAGCAAAGCAGACCAGTGTACTTACACACCCTGTCTTAGCAGCAGGGAGATGGAAGCTCAGAGACATCCAGTGACCTGCCAAAGGGCACACAGCCAGTGCCTAGAAATAAAATGATTTTTAATTTCCAGGCAAAAGACTGTCTAAATGACATTCAGAGTATGTTTAAAACAGACCTCATACTGCCTTCAGTAAACCAGGTACCACAGGACAGGATGTGGGGAGGGTGGCAATGATGTGATGACTTCTTAATACTGAGCAAAGAAGCAAAAAACAAGTTGTCTTGCTACAACGTTGATCCCTAGGAGTGATTTCCCTTTATAGACAACAATACAATTGCCAGTTGCATTATTATTCTTTTACAAAGAGTCCCACAGAAAACTCTTTCTGGAGAAACCCCCTGTATACACAGCTATCCTTTCTGCCGTGCTCACACTGTTGGCAAAGTACAGCACATCCCACTGCAGACCATCGAGGGGCTTGATAATTGCCTCCCCCGTATACCTTCTGAGGTCGGTCAGGTTTACAACCATTCCTGTAACACAACTGATTCTTATAACGGGGCCCATGGCCCTGTGGCTTGTCACCTTTTCCAAGCAGGCGCTCGTCTTCTTGGTTGCTCAGTG
>CAUYLG010002723.1:0-44273 GCA_963573385.1 Cacajao melanocephalus
CTTGTGCATGCTTCATGAAGTTTTGTGTTGTGTTTTTCAGCTCCATCAATTCATTTATAATCCTAAGTTATCCATTCTCGTTAGCATTTCGTTAAATCTTCTTTCAAGGTTCTTAGTTTCTTTGCATTGGGTTAGTACATGTTCTTTTAGCTCACAGGAGTTTCTTATTATCCACCTTCTGAAGCCTGATTCTGTCAGTTAATCACATTCATTCTCCATCAGGCCTTGTTCTCTTGCTGATGAGGAGCTGCAATCCCCTGTAGGAGGAGACGCATTCTGATTTTGGGTGTTCTCAGCCTTTTTGCACTGATTTCTTCCCATTTTTGTGGATTTATCCACCTGTCATCTTTGTAATTGCCGATTCAGATTGGCTCTGAGTGGACGTCCAGCTTGTTGGTGATGAAGTTTTTTCTGTTTCTTAGTTTTCCTTTTGTGGATGCCCTTTCCCCACAGAGCTAGGCCTTCCCGGGTTCAGCTGTGCTTACTGTGAAACTCTCAGTCCTCAGCACTTCCAATTGCTGTTCTCCTTGTGGGGATGGGACCAGCCGAGCCCAACTCAAAGGGCACCCAATCCCGTATACTCCGCACTGAGAAGCGCCGCGCCGGCCAAAAGAGTCGCACTGGTGACCCATGTGGCTCCTCCGCTGGGTAGCTCCCAGTTTGTGGGCAACAGAAATGCATCTGAAATTGTGGCGTCCACGCACTCTCTGCGCTTTCACTGGGAGCTGCAATCCTGAGCTGTTCCTAATTGGCCATCTTGGATCGCACCCCACTACAATAATTTATATCTTAATAAACTATTTATTTTTCTAATTCTAAAAATATGCCTCTAGGTTATCAGATACTTTATTGAATCTGTTGATACTTTCAAATTTCCTAGAATCAACTGGTTATACTCTTTATTTCCAGCCCATATAGTATCTCTGCCTTAATTTCAGCTATCTATCCTATAGTCATAATATCCTTCTAAGATAAACAAATTACTGTAATTATTATGGTTCAAGAGAAACATTAATAGTCCCCCAAATTAGAAGGGATCAAATTAGGACCAAAAAGTGATTTTACAAAAATAATAATTATATGACTAAAACCCCAACAGTGACAGTCTTCTTAAGATCAAGAACTCTTTCAGTGAGAGTCTTCTTAAGATCAAGGGTAAATTTTCTTTCTGTGTCCTGTCACGGTTCTAGAAGTATCTAGGTAAATTTATGGAAAGATTTCAACACACAGCTCAAAGAATTGAAAGGGAGAATACCTAGGCCACGTATACCATTCCTTACAACATAAAGCTTCAACAATTATTGAAATATGGTACTTTCTGTTGAGTCAGGAAGAACAACTAAGTTGATCATGAGGTATAAAGAATCTAACATGTCTAATAAAGAAAACCATTCAGAAGAGGAAAAACCTGTTAGACAGTTGGTATATAGATAGGTAACTATTAGTAGGAATTCCAGAAAGAAATAAGCATGGAGAAGAACAGGCAAACTGCATATCTAAACCACAAGTGACACCAAGCAGCCAGGAGTACCAGAGACACAGCAGTGAAGGCAATGAGCTTTACATATCTGTTTGTACAGCATGCTGCCTTTTCAGCCACATAAAACTAACTCAACATTAACCAGTGTTATTTGTCCGAGTGAGGTGAAGGGGCAAGTGTGAAATGGTCTATCTGCAAAAAATAAAGGAATTAATTTGTAGTGTGCTATGTGATTTTATGGAATGTTTTATGCAAAATTAAATATTTCTTATCAGATACATTCTGTTAGTGGTTTCTTAAAAAGTCACTTCAACACTTTGTTTCATAATTTTAATGACCACTTCATGGGGTTATTCTGAGTCTCAAATGTGCTTATGAACATGACACTTTGCTATAGCATTCTTCAAATACAAGTCTTGGTTTGCTTTGGCATCATTCTAATTAATTTTTCCAGTTCAATGCATGTAAATGTAAGAGGTATGGATCTATTTTAATATTAACTTCATTTTTTTCATTTTCAATTTTCAGGACACTTTTTGCATCGTGTATCATTCAACATTTAAGATATATTTGATTGCTCTTGAAATTTCATGATACAAAGACCTACACCACCACCACCACCACCCTGTAGATAATATTAATACATAGTTTATACATTACATACATTACATATTCATTGTATATATTTATATAAATGTTATTTATGAATACTTAGTATGCTCCACTTCTCTGCAAAATTTCTCCCAGATATTCCAGATTATAAAAAGTAAAACACTTATAGCCTCTAAATAATCTGTTGCTACATTGATGTGTCCTTATAATATTTAGTACTGACATATACTAATAAACAGAAATGAATGTTCTTAGAAAATTGGATATCTCTTTAATATCTCTATTTCTAATTTTCTTCCTCTAATTTATTAAAAGCACCCGTAGAACACTCAGAATCCCTGAGGTTATGTTTAAATGAAATGAGGATTGAGTATAGTATTACTACTCAATTGTATGCTTTCACGATTCAAGTGTTTAGCTTGAATCGTGAAAACAAGAAAGCATTTTATAACTGGGGTGGTTTGAAGGGTTATTATTGAACCAGATCATCTTTGTGATCCCCAGTAGAGTTTTTATTATCCAGACATCCAAAAACCACACATTCCTGGAACAGAGCAGAGATCTGGAAGAAAGAGGATGATGTGATTTTAGAGAAGAGAGAGTAGACAGTAACTGCCTTCTTCATTCAATTTATTTTCTGTCCTGGAAAAGTCAATCCTTCTTCAACTCTGAAATGTCACTGTTGCCAATAAAGATTTGTTTTTTAAAAAATAGTATAGAAACAAATATTATCACAAGGCTTCTTATTAAAGAAAAATTTTTTCTTTAGATTTTTGTTGTCAAGGTGTCACTAGACAGTACATATATGCAAATATAAACCAAAGTGTAATTTATTTAAATATAGTCTGGAAGCCCATTGTGTTTCTCCACATTCCCATCAATACCTTCAAAACACTGTGATGAGAGTTACAAGTTGGCCAAAACAGAATACAATAGACAAAATAGACACAAAATTCCCTTTATATATATATTACTTCCTCTCCCCTGATGAATTTTCTTCTCCTCACCAGATTTGAAATATCCCTTATCTTCCTCCAAATAAAAAAAAAAAATACTCCCAGGAAAGTGGTTGATGAAGTCATTCACTTTGGTATGCTAAGAATAAAACAGTATACACACACACACACACACACACACACTCCTGTAACACACCTGTAACATTTATTTGCAAGTACAGTCCAGGGAAGGCAGAATGCAGCTCTAAAACACACACATATATATCTATATATGTGCACACATATGTGTATATCTTTGGTATCTTTGGACTGTTTGGACTCTGTAATCTTTGAAAAGTATCTTAAACTGTAAGGGAACTGTGTTGGTATTTTAATCATTATAATAAGCTCATTTTTTTCCTTTTTTCATTTAAAAGGGTAATTCATCATAAAGTATTTATGCTTGAAAATGTGGTAGGCTTTGGAGGCCTGATAATATAGAAATATTTTTCATCTCTAGTACTTTATGATTTTGAGCACCCCTTTAAGGGTATAATCTTTGGTCTGTATATCAGCAAACCCATTAGACTATCATTTCTAGATAGTCTATATTATTTACCTTATATATTTGAACATAAGTTTTTTAGATAAATTAAGGATTATAAATATATAATGTAATTAACTTGGTAATAATTATAGGTCTTCATCAAATATTTAGTCAGTAGATTAGTCAATAATCAGAGTATGTCTTTTTCACTGGAATTCCTTTCCATTTCCAGCTACTTCAACTATTGTAACATTTCAAAACACAACTGTGAAATAACTTCATCTAAACAGCCTTCATCAATTGCCTCGTAATAAATCTCTGCAGCTTTCTAAAGGCTTCCCTTATTCTTTTCTCATGCTATTACCTATCATTGCTTAAGCTAAATTATTTGTGTATGCGTAGCTTCCATCCTGGAATAAGAATACTGGGAAGCTATGTGTTCTCTGGATGTTATTCTCCACTGTACCAAACCCAATCTCCATTATATTGTAGGTGCTTAGTGTTTTGTTTTCTGTGCTATTGCTGTCCTATTTCTAATGGTGCTTAGTGTCTCCTAATTGAACATTCTCTCTTCCTTTAACAACGTATGGATAGTAACTGATTAGTACTATTCTAATGGCAAAACACATCCACATAATTACTTATTGGAGATTTCTATGTATTATGAATAGGAGAATGACAAAGATGTTCCTCAATTAAAAAGCCAAAAAAAAAAAAAAAGGCGGAGATCCACTTCAGATAACTCCGTGAATTAGCTCCATGAATTGGAGTAGAAGATGTACTCTGCACGGCACCACACGGCTGAGGAAGACTTTGGGACTCTGACTCCCATAAAAGTGATCATCTCAATAATTTGTCGGTTTTTTTTTCTTTACATGAATCCTTGGCTCTTAAGAGAGGCAAGGAGAGCCTTAACGTTTTACATAGCCTTCTAATATTGCTGCACACTTTTGAGTATGTCTATGTGTATGACTCTACATCCATTTTCTTTGCAGAGGAGTGTTAACATCTGTTATCAAATTCTCAAAGGAATCAGACACAAAAGTGGGTTATAATCGTCTGGAGACAAAGCATCACCAGTAATACAGCACATGTTCTATTAACTCCTGCACTCTCCACAACTCTTCAAACAAGATAAGCCAACTTTAGATGGCTAGATACACTGATCAAAACAATAGTAAACAGACAATGTGCTTATGTTGGAGGTAACAAAGAGCTGAAAGTAAAGTAACCAGGAAATGTGGAAGGACAGATGGGAGTGGAATCCAGGGTTAGGAGGCTCCTCCTATGC
The DNA here is from genome assembly GCA_963573385.1 of Cacajao melanocephalus. Lineage (NCBI taxonomy): Eukaryota > Metazoa > Chordata > Mammalia > Primates > Pitheciidae > Cacajao > Cacajao melanocephalus. The sequence continues at coordinate 4,866 of CAUYLG010002723.1, forward strand.
TTCTTTGCGGTATTACAGAGGCCACAGTGAGAACCATTGTTTTAGGAACACTTTTACACTGTTGATGGAAGTACAAATTAGTGCAACCGATGAGGAAGACAGTCTGGCGATTCCTCACGGACCTAGAAATAGAAATACCATTTGACCCAGCAATCCCATTCCTAGGTATATACCCAAAGAATTATAAATTGTTCTATTATAAAGATACATGCACACCTATGTTCATTGCGGCACTGTTTACAACGGCAAAGACCTGGAACCAACCCAAATGTCCATAATGATAGACTGGATAAAGAAAATGTGGCACATACATACCATGGAATACTATGCAGCCATAAAAAAATGATGAGTTCGTGTCCTTCATAGGGACATGGATGAATCTGGAGACCATAATTCTCAGCAAACTGACACAAGAACAGAAAACCAAACACTGCATGTTCTCATTCATAGGTGGGTGTTGAACAGTTAGAACACATCGACACAGGGAGGGGAGCATCACACACTGTGGTCAGTTGTCAGGGGAGCTAGAGGAGGGACAGCAGAGGGTGGGGAGGGTGGGGAGGGATAAGGTGGGGAGAAATACCAGATATAGGTGATGGGGGGATGAAGGCAGCAAACCACCTTGCCACGTATGTACCTACGCAACAATCCTGCATGATCTGCACATGTACCCCAGAACCTAAAGTACAATAAAAAAATAAATAAATAAAAATAAAATAAAATAAAGCATAAAAAAGAGAAATCTCTTAAACTACCCAACTCCCCCTAAATCAGTTATACTTGACTTCTATATTTAAGAGAATCTCTATCCTCACTAATATCTTTGCATAATTTATCATTCTCTGCAGTAAATAAAACAGGTTGTCCCAAGCTGCCATATCCCCCAAATTCTTAAATCCAAGTGTGATATAATCTAATCTCCTTGAGTTTCTTCCCATATACAACTGAGTCTCATGATTTCTGCTTTCCAATCAAGGAATCCCTTCAAAACAACCTGGCCATAGAATCAAATTATAACATTTAATATGCATTACCTATGCTTCCTATAGCTGGTTGCCCCAAATGACATGAAATTAATATTTAAATGTCCCTCTTTCCCAATTATACTACACAGAGAGCATGAGCATTCTTGTGGGGCAAGGATAGATAAGATGACATGTGGAAGGAGGTTGGGCAAAGGAGGGAAGATTTTTTTTAACCCAAAGTATTTTGAGCAATGTCCCTACCCATATATAGCATACTATCTTTCCCTTTGATATACGAAATTTAGCCTCCAAGTTTTCATGCTTACTCCAAACATTTTCTGAGGATTATTTAACTTTTTATTCTAAATCTCAGATGTCTACCAATTTCAAATTATATTCTTATCATATTTTCAAAACAAGCAAGTAGTAACAATTCTATGCTGTGATAGACAATATTTTCTTCAAATCTGTCATTTGGAGATGAAAAATCTAGCATTCTCCAAAAACTTCGTCAAGGTTACTTTCTCTATTAACCTTTTCTCTATCAGACATAATCTCTTCTAAGCTTCTAGGACCTGTCAACTCTTAGTGAAGACTTATCTTCCCCCAGTGGCTTGCATTTTAAAAAAATAGTGAACGTTTATTTACTCTGCCATCTCAAGAAACTGTAATAAAACTTAAGACATGAAATGCATCCTTTTCTCTCCACAGAATCATGGCTTTTCACATGCCTGGTGCTCATAAAATATTTGTTGAGTTCAAAAGATCATTTTATCCCAGAGATAATATTTCATTCCACTTACTTCCTATATTAAGAGTAAATTTTAGAAATTTGGGTTTTTTTTTTTCTCTTTTTCAGAAAATGTGAGAACTGCATAGTTATGAGACATATAAAAATATATTTATAAATTATTGTGAATTAATCTGTAATGATAACTCTCTGAGCTCCCAAAGATGGAAATAATCTCACCTGTTAGAAGAGTCTCTTAGTGTTTTCTGTCCATTCCTTTTTGAAACTAGCCTTCCTATAAAAATTTTTTAAATGTTTTTTTCTGCAACCTTGAGATAATAGTTTAATGCATAATGACGTAAGAGATTAGCATCCTAGAGAGAATTATTCCCTAAAGATTCTCTTCTTTTGCTAACCAGATTTAACTTTTGTTTTTTTCTATGTAGCCTATAACAAGGTAACCCTTCTCATATCTGGTAGCCACATACAAACAAGGATGTGGAGGTGTTAGGTACCTCAGGCACACCAAAGGTACTGGTGAAAAAGAGGAGAAATAAAATAGGTGGTAGAGAGGGTGACAGAAAACAAGAAGGATCAAAAATAATGTCACTGGTTTTTAAAAAGTGGATCAGCAAGACATCAACTCTGCTCTCACCCAGTGCCCTAAGCCACCATTCCCTAAATTAGGAAACAGACTTTTCTCTCTCCCGTAACACGCCTGTAACATGGAAGGCAGCGTGCAGCTCTGAAACTAGAGATTCTCTTCTGTGGGCTACAGACAACCCCCACCAAAGAACCACATATTTATAGCAAGTGGTCTGAGGATTGATATGTGTGATGAGCACCAAATCTCATATTTTTTCAAATTTATTTCCATTTGATTTACCAACTCATGTTAGTAAAAGCATTTATTAAGAAATAAATTGTATTGAATTAATATTATTTCACCAAATATTTATCTGATACATTTTATATATCAGGCTCTGTGCTTACCACTTTACATAAGTTATATCTTTAAATTCACATAATTATTACATGATATAAGTGTTAACAATGACATTTCACATGAGAGAAACCCAAAACTCACAGAAATTAAGCAGTTTGCCCAGGTTACATATTTAGTAAGTTCAATATTAACGTTTGTACTAATGACTGTTTTATTCTGTGATTTTTTCCTCTTTCCACACATTTTCCTTACACTAGCCTAAACTGAAGACCAGAGAGTACTAGAAAATGATAATGATGAAAGACATTTCATCATGAATGACATTTCATTATCATTTCATGGCTAAGTAATAGTATCTCAGATTGAGGATCTTAGAATTAAAGCAAGGCAATGGGGACAAGTTGAAATTCAGGTAGCCATGGGATTGACAAGTGAAAATGTTCAGTAGACAATTGATTATTTTTAAGCGTGAATTTCAAGTCAGTACTGCAGAACTGGATTTTGAAATTATTATTTGTGAATGACAGTTTGAATTATGAGTTTGTGTGCAGTCATCACCCCCCCCAAAAAAAAAAAAAAAAACAGGTAGAGAGATTACAGAATGAAGCCAACAGCAAGATATTGAGTTATACAAACACATAAAAGAATCCCTGAATGATCTCAAGATGCATGTTCAAAGAATCATGAAAAAGTCATGAAAGAGTAGCCATATGGAATTCCAAAAGAGTAAGCTTTCAGAACAAACTGCATGAGTTTTTTGCATAAGACCACATGAGTACTAGAACCATAAGCTCACACATATACAAGTCCTGATTGAAGTGATTAATGACTAAAGAACTTTAAAAGAGAAAAAGTTTAAATAAGGCTAGAAACTATGGAACAATCTTTATTTCTTTCTTAGCAAGTTTTATAAATTATAAGCACTTGTTGAAGGTAGGGATCATGACTAGCTTGTTCTCCACCATAGCTACCACAGTAAGCATTTATAAACCACCAGTTCTAGTATACAATTAATAATCAACAGTTTAGTAAGTGAATGAATAAATAAAACAAATAAAGCCAAATTGAAAAAGAATTTGAGTAGCAATGTTATATTTTTCTTCTATTTGGGGACATCATTGGGTAATTTGTTGATTATTACTGCAACTGAGGCCCATTTCTTTTTCTCCTCAAGTTTACGCCAACTCTCTGCTTTTGCACAGAGCATCTTCTGGAGATCACTCTTCTTTCCTTCCAGTCAGAGAGAACATGGGCAAAGCTCTATCCTTACTCAAGACTTGTGTGTCTTTGGAAGTTTCCATTGTTTATATCCATGGAACCTGAGGTGTAGATAATTGTTTCTCACATTTGAGTACCTGGCTAAGGACTTTTAAATAGAAATGCTCTGAAGATCAACTTTGGCCCTGGAATTCAGCCAAAATCATCTACCAGCTTGGACTTCATCATCTGAAAGGCTGAAGAGCTAAATGCCTACATCAGTGTCATTTCTGTTGTCTCTGTCCTTCAGGGATACGACTGCATAGATCATACTGTCCAATCTGCATCATAGTACTACTATAAATTAGTTGTGGAAATGGGTCATCATCAATATATGAATATCCACTTCCAAATACTGACGAACATTACAGATGTAACATGGAGACAGTATCTCCTTCTTCATTTTTGTTTCACTGTGGTTTCCTTTTGGATATCAAACGTTAACCAGATTGACATTTGTATAATATAAATAGTGATAATACTAACCTCTTTCCAAAAGTGAATACAGGCATGACAACCACAGCTGCAACTGATGCTAAATCATTTCAGTAACAAGCATGAGTAGGGTCACAAAGCAAAATAAAATTGTGCAGTTTTTTTCCTTTCTTCTCTTTTTTTTAACATATCACAATCATTGCTGATGAATAGAATTCTTTCTGATTTTCTTGTCTCAAACATTAATAAAAGCATCTGATAGTTCTATAATATTTGTGTGTGTGGCACACACACATATAATCTCTTAAGGTATATGAAATTCATATATATATATATATATTTTTAATTTCAATAGCTTTAAGGGTGCAGATGGTTTTTGGTTCATAGGTGAATTGTATAGTGATGAAATCTAGGATTTTAGTGTACACATCACCTAAGCAGTGTACATTGTACCCAAAAGGTAGTTTTTAATCCCTCTCCCTGCCATCTACCCTCCCCACTTCTGAATCTCCAGAGTTCATTATACCACTCTGTATGCCTTTGTGTGGCCATAGCTTACAGCTCCAACTTAAATGGAAGAACATGCGGTATTTGGTTTTCCATTCCTGAGTTACTTCACTTAAAATAAGTTCCTCCAGTTTCATTCCAGTTGCTGCAAAAGGCATTATTTTTTAGGAATGAGTGGTTTTCCATAGAGTGTGTGTGTGTGTGTGTGTGTGTAATATATATAAATACATATATGTACACACACATGCATGCACACATCACATATACACATATATATATACATGTGTGCATGCATGTGTGTGTATATATACCATGTTTTCTTTATCCACTCATCAGTTGATGGACACTTAGATTCAGTCCACATTTTTGAAATTGTGAACTGTGTTGCAATGAACATATGTGTGTAGGCATCTTTTTGATACAATGACTTTTTTTTCCTTTGCATAGATATTCAGTAGTGGGATTGCTGGATCAAATGGTAGATCTGCTCTTAGTTCTTTGAGAAATCTCCATAATGTTTTCCATAAAGATTGTACTAATTTACATTCCCACCAGCAATGTATAATAATTTTCTTTTCACCACATCCACACCAATATCTACTGTTTTTTGACTTTTTAATTATCACCATTCTGGCTGGAGTAAGGTAGCATCTCACGATGGTTCTGATTGGCATTTCCTTGATGATTAGTGCTGTTGAGCATTTTTTTCATGCTTGTTGGCCATTTATATATATCCTCCTTTGTGAAATGTCTATTCATGTCATTTGCCCACTTTTCAATGGGTTCATTTTTTTTTTCTTGTTGATTTGTTTGAGTTTTTGGTCTTTGTCTCCTTTTAACTTTGTTGGTTTAAAGTCCATTTTATCAGAGACTAGGATTGCAACCCTTGCTTTTTTTTTTCTCTCTCTCTCTCTATTTGCTTGGTAAATCTTCCTCCTTTCCTTTATTTTGAGTCTATGTGTGTCTTTGCACATGAGATGGGTCTCCTGAATACAGCACACCGATGGCTTTTGACTTTTTATCCAGTTTGTCAGTCTGTGTCTTTTGATTGGGGCATTTAATCCATTTACACTTAACATTAATACTATTATGTGTGAATTTGATCCTGCCATTTTGTTTTTGGTTGGATGTTTTGCCCTTTGGTTGGCAGTTTCTTCATTGTGTCATTGGTCTTTACCATTTGGTTCTTTTTTGCAGTGACTGGTACTGGTTGTTCCTTTCCTTGTTTAGTGCTTCCTTCTGGAGCTCTTCCCACTCTTTTATTTATATTCATTTGCAAAATTTTTTAGCTCAAAGTCTCTTTTAGATTTATATTCATCCAATAATATTTAGTAAGATCATACGAGGTGACTGGGAGTATTCTAATTATTGGGTTTACACACCAATGAATAAACATGATCTCTGCCTTGACAAGGATTACAAGCTTTTAGGGAAAACAGAAGATAAAAGCTAAATAAATTTTAAAGCTTAATTTGTGATCATTAGTAATATGGATATGATTAGTATGTGGGATTAGAAAATAACTGAAAGGAATTACCAAAGAGCATCACCAGGAAAGACTCCTCTGAGGAGGTAATAGCCCATCTGAAGATAGAAAACAATGACAGGGAGCCAGCCAAGCAAAGGCTCTGGGAAAGATCACTGTGGTAGAGAGAGAAAAACAAAATCCCTAAACTGGGAAAGGCTCAGATTATTCAAACTGGGTTTGTTTTGTTTGTTTTGTTTTAAATTGTGTCTAGAGCCTTGTGAGAAAGGGGATGGAATACAAAATGTGCTGGTGTAGGAGACTGGACGTGTAGGCAATACCCTGATTATGCAGGACACTGTGTTATCATTGGCCTGCTGTGTGTGCTTAAAAATGCCTCTGGGATGAGTGTGGTGGCTTATGCCTGTAATCCCAGATCGCTCAAGTTCAGGAGTTTGAGACCAGCCTGGGCAACATGGTGAAACCCTGTCTCTACTAAAAATACAAAAAAATTAGCTAGGCGTTGTGCCACATGGCCTGTAGTCTCAGCTACTCAGGGGCTGATGCAGGAGGATTGCTTGAACTTGGGATGTTGAGGCTGAAGTGAGATCTGATTGTGCCACTGCACTCCAGCTTGGGAGACAGAGTGAGACCCTGTCTCCAAAAGAAAAAAATTTTTTAAATGCCTCTGGCTCCCATGTACCCAATGGATTGGAGGGAATGAGGAGGGTAAAACCTTACTGGCCTTGCATTAAAAGTTTATTCTTAGCATGTAAGCTAGTGACCACCCTGTTTCATCCAGTTTCCTTATGCCTTTTTTTTTTGAGACTGAGTCTTGCTCTGTTGCCAGGTTGGAGTGCAGTGGTGCAATCTCGGCTCACTGCAACCTCTGCCTCCTGGGTTCAAGCAATTCTTCTGCCTCAGCCTCCCGAGTAGCTGGGACCACAGGCATGTGCCACCACACCCAGCTAATTTTTGTATTTTTAGTAGAGACGGGGTTTCACCATGTTGGCCAGGTTGGTCTCGATCTCTTGACCTCATGATCCGCCCACCTCAGCCTCCCAAAGTGCTGGGATTACAGGCATGAGCCACCGCGCCTGGCCTATGGCATTTTTTACCTTGGTGTTCCTCAGGGTGTAGATCAGGGGATTTAACATGGGTGCAACAATAGTAAAGCCATTGCCTTGTCTATGGGGTAAGTGACCACAGACCTCATGTACAAGAAAATACATGGCACAAAGAACAAGATAACCACTGTGAGGTGGGAGCCACAGTTGGAGAGGGCTTTGTGTCAACCTTCAGAGCTACAACACTTCAGGGAGTATGGGATGACCATGTAGTAAGCAATTAGGATAAGGAAGATAGCCATATACATCACTCCACTGTTGAGGATAACTAAGAGGCCAGGATGTGGGTGTCCATGTAGACAAGTTTCAACAATGGAAACAAATCACACATAAAATGGCCAGTGATGTTGGGGCCACAGAAGGGTATCTGATACATGAAAAGAAGCTGTATTATGACATGTATGGATCCCCCCACCCAAGCTCCTACCACCAACAGCAGCACACCTGTGGACTCATGATGGTTGTGTAGTGCAGGGGCTTACAGATGGCCACATAACAGTCATAGGCCATTACAGTGAGAAAGCTAATCCCCATACCACCAAAAAAAATGCTCTGCAGAGAGGTGAGTCATGCAGCCTTCACGGGAGATGGTAGTGTTCTCAGAGAAGGAGTCCACAGTCATCTTAGGGGCAATGATGGAAGAGTAAGTGCCATCCATGAGAGACAAGGAAGTAAGGAAAAAGTACACAGGTGACCTCAGACTCCGACTTTCAGCCAGCGTCACCACAATGAATAGATTTTCTTTCCCCCAACACTGTGGTCACATACATGGCTAGAAACAAAGCAGAGAATATTTTCCTTAGTTCTGGATTTTTTGTAATGCCCAAAAGAATGAATTCAGTCACATCATTTGAAGTCCCCATTTAAGAGAGGCTGATGAAAGCATATTGTTCTGAGCTGAAAAATCTGCAAAAACAGCATTATTTTTAATTAGTAATCAATAGGTATGTTGGGCATTCTTTGTACTCTGTCTCACATCCTCTTAACCTACCTTTTTTCTTTAGTTGTTGCTACAGAAAACAGCTGCTAGGAATTAAAACCTTGTAGCAGCTTCATCCTACTGATCCCCACAATGACAGCTCCTTTCACTGGTGCAACTCTTGCATTCTGTGGTGGTGCTTGCTGCTGTGTCACATAGGAGACTCTGCCTTATCATTCTGGTGCATACCCACACCTGAAAATATGAAGGGAATAACACTCTTAAAGAAACTCTTGACCATCAGTAACTAGGAGCAAACTGATAAATGGTAATCAATTTAACACCATCTTGTATTAACATTCTTTCTTTCCCTGTTTTGGTGCCTTTATTCTGTTTCTGAAATAAACTACTTATATACAAGACCTTCTCTTAACCTTTGCTTTTAGGTAACTTCAAGCTAGGATGCTGACTTTCATTTCATTAACACATCCAAGAAAATGTTACATAAATTTTCACTTATTTATTTCATACATTCATTGAGCATCTATAACACACTAGCTGAGAGCTGGTTGAAGAGTCTTGTAGGCTCTTGATGACATTAATACCACGTCATCAAATTCACAGAACAGTTCATGTCCCACAGATTATTCACTTACTAATGACTATACTCTTTTCATCTACATGTCTTTTTTCTAAATTTGAATTATTTTTGTCATTATTATTACATATTTCTGATATTCAGTGAGTCCCTACTATGTCTCAGTCAGTGGAATAGCCTATGAGACACTCTTAAATATTCAATAGAGGCTTACAGAGGTGAAAAAAAGTGATGCCTAGTTCCCACAACTAGTAAACACTGAAGTGAAATTCAAATCCAGCTTTCTCTGATTCCAAAATTCATACTAACAACAATCTTTATTGCTTATTTTAATGATGCTCAATACGGATGAAATATTGTTCTTCATAATATAATTTCATTTTTATAACAATCCAGTAAGATAGATTTATGCCTCCTGGGATTATTTTATTCAACACGTCTGTAATAAAATCCAATGACAATCCCACAATTAAGAGCATATTCTCATCACATATATGTATATTGGAATATGTATGTTCCAATCCTGAAACTAGAAGGTACAATGATTAAGTTTTCAAGTATTCTAATCATTGTCCAGATATTCTTATTAAAGAAAATTTAATCTTAAGCCTCTTTCTGTGCTCCAAGAAGACTCAGATCTAAAACTTAGCTAACACCATCCTTGCACATGAGTCTAAAGTCTAAATCATTCTGTGGATAATGTAAATCCATATCACTACTCCTTCATAACTCACTTTCTCACTTCCAATTTTCCTTATGAAAGGCTGCTACCAGACGAAACAAAGGATTCTAAAGAATAATCAAAATATCAATTAAAAACTCTTTTATTTTGTACTCACTTTATATTATCAAGGAACTGGGTCTGTTACATGCATAATTGCATTGACTTTTCATATCATACAAGATGTGCACTATCACAAATTTCATCTTCAGGATGAGGAGACTGAGGCTTGGAGATGTTAAACATCTCATCTAAGATGAGTGGGAATTGTTAATTTAGGTAAACTCATCTTGAAGCACAAGTTGTGAATCTTTATGCTGTATCTCTGAAGAAGTGACAGCAGCCTCTGCTGACTAAATGCAATTTCTAGCACAGCCAAACGACATGGTAAAGGAACTGTTTCATAAGTAGCAAGTTTATCTTTGTTAAAGACACTTAAATAGAGACTGTGTGCCACTTGGTTAGAACATATTTCTCCAAGACTTTTCTAAATACCTAGAGGCCCATTCTTAGTATTCTGCACTTTACTAAAAAGACAGCTGCCAAAACATTCTTTGCAGATTAACAACGTGGACTAACCCCAACCTCTCCCACCTGCAGCCCCAAGAACTTCTAAAGTCTTGAATAGTTCTAAAGAAATAGAGAGAACACAATCCTGAAAATCAGTGCAACTGGATTTCATTTCCTTGTTGTCCATCTATTTCCTAGAACATGTTATTACATTACTTACTACTCTGGGCCTCGATTTATTTGCTCATCTACAATATGGAGTGGTTGTAGCGACGAATAGAATGCTAGGAATTCAAAGAAGCTGTCTCAGGGACTTTGTCCTTTCCAAACACAACAGCTTGCTTCTTACCTGTGTTAAGCATTTATACTTCCAAGTAAGATTTTCTTTGAGCAATCTCAAGACCTAAAATATTTTAAAACAGTGTGCACTCGGCAATTATTATAATAATGCCCTTTCTGCCTTAAAATCTATGTATCTATTATATTTTATTTGACTACTAATACACATCTCCACTTCTCAGCCTGACATCCAAGCCTCTTCCCCATAGTAATCAACCTCTCTTTTTCTAGTCTTCCTCCACTGCAGTCAAACCCATCTCTTACTGCCAGAACCTTAGCCTGCCTTGCACAGTGGAAAAGTTCATAGATCCAGAGGGATCAAACTTAGCTCTCTGCCCCCATCAGGCCACTTGCTGACAACAAAAACTTCAAAACCTGAGAAAATAAAACAATGCAATCATAACTAAAGTCAATGTGCAAAGTACACACTATTTCGGGGTACTGTGCTAAGATCTACATGATTTTTTTCTTTTAATTCTCACAAAAGCCATATGAGATAGACACTATTATTATCCTTACTTTCTGCTGCAGTGGATAGGTTTGGGTAACTAGTGAAACTGATTAAGCCTGTGAGTGAGTATGTCACCAAGTTCACAGCACAGGCTACTAACCTCTGTGCTCCACAACCCCTCCAAGAGTTTTATGTCTGCCTGACAGCACTTTCACAAGAATTAAAGGAAGTAAGAAGCATAAGAATGTTTGAAGAGCACTTTTCAGATCTTCATCATGATTATTTTTCCATTCTTATAAGCTCTCGACCTCCTGCTGCCTCTGCCTTCTGTTAACAAGTGCATTACCCCTTCTCCTTCATGCCTCACTTCCTCCCCAATGTCCACCTTCATCATGGATATTTGTTACATGCACCTGTAGAGGTTGAATATTGGCAATAATTAAACTATCTTTATTCTTAATGTTTTTAATGTCATGTTGGCTTTATCTTCTTAAAGGTATGCTTAAGGATGGCTAATTTATTCTCTCTCCACATTTCTAGTGCTAAGCTGTGTACATACTTGTCATTTAATTAAATTTAATTAAAACAATGCAATTGATTTCATCCAAGGAAAACCGCATTGAACCATGGGGCGCAGGCAATGGCAGTGCCAGTCTCTGCCTCCAGGAATGAAAGTGCTATTGTCAGAGGTTGGCTGTTCTTCCTCTGCCATTCAGGCTTAAATACCCCATTTACCATTTCTTTCATCTTTACCATTTCCATTTCTAGGCATACTTCAGCCAAACTCAGGAGATGAACCATAACTTAGACATCCGGTTTAGTATTGAATCTGCCATCAAATCCTCTTTGTAATACAGATGATCCTTGACTTACAATGACTCAACTTACAATTTTTGACTTTACAATGGTAAAAAAGCATTACACATTCAGCAGAAGTGATGCTTTGAATTTTGATCTTTTCCCAGGCAAGTGATGTGGGTTTTACAACACTCTCTTACGAGACTGGGCAGAAACAGAGATTGGCATCTCTCAGTCAACCATGCTGGTAAAGAACGAAAACTCCACAGTGTACTGCATTGCCAGTGTTTTTTGTTTGTTTTGTTTTGCTGTGTTTTTGAGATGGGGTCTTACTCTATCACCAAGCTGGAGTGAAGTGGCACAATCACTGTTCAAGGCAGACTCGATAACCTGGGTTTCAGCAATCCTCACATCTCAGCCTCCCAAGTAGCTGGGAGTACAGGCATACACCAACATACCCAGCTACTTTTTTGTATTTTTTTATAGAGACAGGGTTTTGCCATGTTGCCTAGGATGGCCTCAAACTCCTAGGCTCAAGAGATCCACCTGCCTTGGCCTTCCAAAGTGTTGGGATTATAGGCTTGAGCCACCATATCCAGCCATCAGTGTCTTTTGAATCTAGTGTTTTGTTTGTTTACATCCTATCATGTCTACAAAACACTCATCTATATACAGTATTCAACACTTTATTATAAATTAGGCTTTGTGTTAGATGATTTTGCTCAACTATAGGCCAATGTAAAGTCTTCTGAGCATATTTAAAGTAGACTGGCTGAGATTTTATGCTCTGTAGGTTAGGTATATTAAAGGCATTTTCAACTTAGGATAAGTTTATCAGGATATAACACCATCATAAGTCAAGGAAGATCTGTATTGTCATTTCTTTCCAGCATTTCTGCAAAATATTATTGTTCAAATGAATGTTTATTTAAAGGAATGAGGACTAGCATTTCTTCTTAAACAAATTTACAAGAAAAAAAAACCAACGACCCCGTCAAAAAGTGGGCTAAAGATATAAACAAACACTTTTCAAAAGAAGACATTTATGCAACCAAAAACCATATGAAGAAAAGCTCATTATCACTGGTCATTAGAGAAATGCAAATCAAAACCACAATGAGATGCTATCTCATGCCAGTTAGAATGGCGATCATTAAAAAGTCAGGAAACAACAGATCTGGCGAAGACATAGAGAAACAGAAATGCTTTTACACTGTTAGTGGGAGTGTAAATTAGTTCAACCATTGTGGAAGACAGTATAGTGATTCCTCAAGGATCTAGAACCAGAAATACCATTTGACCCAGCAATCCCATTACTGGGTATATACTCAAAGGATTATAAATCATTCTACTATAAAAACACATGCGCACGTATGTTTATTGCAGGACTATTTACAATAGCAAAGATATGGAACCAACCTAAATGCCCATCCATTGTAGACTGGCTAAAGAAAATGTGGCACATACACACCAAGAATACCATGCAGCCATAAAGAGAATTAGTTCATGTCCTTTGCAGGGACATGGATGAAGCTGGAAACCATCATTCTCAGAAAACTAACACAGGAACAGAAAACCAAACACTACATGGTCTCACTTATAAGTGGGAGCTGAACAAGGAGACACAGGGAGGGGAACATCACACACCAGGGCCTGTCAGTGGGTGAGGAGCAAGGGGAAGGAGAGCATTAGGACAAACACCTAATGCACATGGGGTTTAAAACCTAGAGGATCGGTTGATAGGTGCAGCAGACCACCATGGCACATGTATACCTGTGTAAAAAATTTGCACATTCTGCACAGGTATACCAGAACTTAAAGTAAAATAAAATAAAATAAATTCCCTGCCTTTGAATAGATCTTCAAGAAAACTGTGTTTAGATATAATTCTGGTAAATGCTCTATTGACTAGCAGGATATCAGCTTAATGATTTCCCAACACTCAGCATAACGTAAGTTTTTGAACTGACTTTAAAAGATAAGTCTTCAAAAACCATTTCCTAAAACACCCTGCGGTTCTAACCAAAAGTAAAATTATTTAAATAAAACAAGGGTTTTTCACTGACATTCTTATAAATCATGAAAGCAAAGAATGGCTCTTGAAAAATATTTTATACAAAGTAATGGAAAGTTGAAAGTCAAAGGATACTTCCAATCACTTGATCCTCTAATGATGAATATAAGCATTTAATCATTCCACAATGTATGCACATATCCAAACATTATATTGTACCCCATAAACATATACAATTATTTTTTGTCATTCAAAATTTTTAAAATAAAAAAACATTTAGACCGGACACAGTGGCTCATGCTTGCAATCCCAGCACTTTGGGAGGCCAAGGCAGGTGGATCACCAGGTCAAGAGATTGAAATCATCCTGGCCAACACGGTGAAGCTTCATCTCTACTAAAAATACAAAAATTAACTTGGCATGGTGGCATGTGTCTATAGTCCCAGCTACTCGGGAGGCTGAGGCAAGAGAATCACTTGAACCGTGGAGGTGGAGGTTGAAGTGAACTGAGATCACGCCAATGCACTCTAGCCTGGTGACAGAGCAAGACTCCATCTCAAAAAAAAAAACAAAAACAGTTTAGTTCATGTTCTTCAGAAGGGCATTTGTATGTAGGGATATTGTATATGTGCAGTCATTTCTGTGTTCTACTCTAAAAAAATATATTAACATGCTTGAAATTTTAATCTAACAGTTTGTATGGGTGGGCATTATCTGATGACAGTATTTATGAATTTCCCTTCTTTTAAATTGCTTAATATTATTTAATTTTGTAGTTGCCTCATAATTCCTTTAACCAATCCATTTTTGTTTGACATTTATGTTGTTATAATATCTTACCTTACACATAATGTTGCAATGAACAACACTTACAGACTTCTTTACTTACTGATTTGAATATTTCAGTTGGAGAAATTCCTAGACATGTCATCACAAAGACAAAAAAAATGATGTGCTTAACATTGATAGATTCTATGATATTCCTCTCAAAAACCTATACTAGATTTTATCCCCATTAATATTATATTAAAGAGTTATCTTCCACATAGCCTTATTAACACTAAATATTATGAATCTTGTTTATATTCACTAAATAAGATGAAAAATAATATGTTGTTTTAATTTGCATTCATTCAATTATTCATTCATAGAATTTCATTGATTATATAAACAATAAATGTATTTTTGGTCTCCAGATAGAGCTAAATTAAAATCAGTGGAATCCCTATTTAGAGATACATTGTCTATACAGAGATATCCAGACTGAACTACTGATTATTAATACATTAGTTAGCACTTGGTATCTTCCAGACATTTTGCTAATACTTTATAGCTGTTTACTCATTTAATCCTCATATCTGACTATGATGTGACACATTTTATGGCTGTGAAAAAGCAGAATAATTAATTTGCTCATGGCAATACAGTTAGGAAGTGATAGAGTCAGTTGAATCCTGAAACTCGCTTTACAGCTTATATGTGTATCTTGTGTCTGAGTTCTTTATGGGGCTAAATAATTTCTTCAGTAAAATCTTGAGTGGTAAGAAGGTGGTAGCAGTATGTTCAGTGAGTGCCACTGGGTCATCATTTTTAACAAGCAATCTGTTACCTTGTGTTCCTTGGACGGTTTCTACCCTGAGCATATGCATCATCAATAGCATACACCTTGAATTAAGAGCTTTAAGAAGATAATTATGCTTAATAAATCTTCTTAATTCACTTTTCTTTCCTTGAGAGATGAGTGAAGGGAGAATTATCTATAATAGCACTTTTATAAGATGATAATTACTATACCACTGTAGATAAAAAATTGATGTTTTCTTGGAATGCTTCCAGAGGAAGAGGGCTGAGTCCCCAAACAAGCTTTCTTGATTTCACTATCCCATTCCAAAACAAATCACCAGCATCATCTTCAGCACTGACATCATGTCTGTAGGCAGGGCTGCTCACAGAGAAATCTGCATGTTTTTATATTGATAAATTTTTACAACCCAATTCATATTTTCATTAAAAATGAAAACCTGAATTTGAACTATCATTAACCCAACTAAAATAGGCAGACATCACGTAATTTCTTTCTCAAAACTGATTCATAGAAAAATAAAGATTAAATGAAGTTGGAACAAGATGAAAGCAGAAATGCATATAATATATATATTTGTGTGTGTGTGTATATATATATATACACACACACACACAGAGAGAGTCAGATGAAAGAAGAGAAACAGAAGATTTCTCTGAATACCATATGAGGCATACCAGCTATTCTGGTTCCTCCTTTTCCTAGGAATACATCTCTAGAATACAAATATACTATTTTATTTTCTAATCTTAATTATCTGGATAGAGGTCAGAAAGTAGACACTTAATTTCAGATAACTTGCCAAAAAAGACTAAAACAAATCAAGCTACAAATTGTTTATAAAGTCTCTCCATTCTGAAAGCAGAATTTGCATACACAAATAAAAGAAACAAGTGAATTAATGGACATCTTAAGCGTAATATAATAGTGCATGTAATTAGGTGATTCAATTTTTTGACAGTTTCAAAATAGTAGCTCAAATTAATAGGAATATGTTTAATGCTCCAATAAAAATGTAAGGCCATCTCCAAAGTTCATTTGGTGTTTGGTGTCATCTCTGTGATCCCCAAAAGCCAGTTACCTGATGATCCCACTAAGTAGAAGGCAGAGATTACGCAAGTAAATATTCTTACGATCATGTCAGAGGGACTGAGAGTCTGGCCCCATCCAGGACTACTCACGTGAACTTTCTTCTACAGAAGAGCTAGGAACCATGGCACATTAGAGTGTCAAAGTAGTCAGGACCTGCACAAAAACTAAATTAATCATTTAATGGAGAGTCGATAGGGCTAGAGTTTCTAAGGATTTCAAAGAAACATTTAAAATAGTTGTTCTAAGTGTCCAAGAACTTAAATGAAAAGCAACTCTTGTGGTTGGCAGAGAAGCTTAAATTTTATCTAAATAGGAAAAGTTACCAAAAAACTTAGCCAGCTAAGCTATCTACAGAATCATTCATGGGACTATGCTTGCCATTTGGCAGCTCTTTGAGCTCAATTTGTAAACAGCTTCCAATCCACATTTCAGCAGAAGCATCATTAATGAGATGTCCTCCTTTGGGTACTGGGCCTGGGCTACAGGAGGGAAGAGTGTTGAAATAGCACAGAACTCCACAATGTGCAGACCTGCCTCATTCCAACCGCTTCCCTTTGAGGCTGTGTTTCTACTGACTGAGAAGCTAATCGCAGTACATTCACCCCTGCAGTGACTGGGTTTTTCCCAGGGGCAGAGCTTCACTGGAGTCAAGCCAAGCTGATGCTTCACAGGTGCAAAACTAGATCATGGTGTTCCCCATTCAATGAGTTGCTCCTCAGCTACATTCTGTCCTTCAGTAACAGAATGGCCACACAGTTCTTGTTCTGCCTGACGATACAGATGAAGAAATGAGAGTATGACTTCTCTTGGCCACCTAGCAAGTGTCAGGACAGAATTTTTTAATACCTAGTCTGATAGTCTGTTAATGTTTTCAGACTATTCTTGAAATTGTGTCACACCTAACTGCAGGACAGCTGCCATTATTAAGAATTTTTAAAATGAACTTCAGCCAGAAAAATATTAAGGACTAAATTTCTTCTCCCTCCATAACCAGTAACTCAAATAGTATGGTTTTAATTTTTAAAATACTTGGAATCATAGCCTTCATTCTGTTTTGCTTTTTTTTTTTTTTTTTTTTTTTTTTCAAGCAGGGTCCCACTCTGTCACCCAGGCTGAAGTGCAGTCCCAGGATCATGGCTCACTGCAACCTCGACCTCCCAAAGCTCAAGTAATCCTCCTGCCTCAGCTTCCCGAGTAGCTGGGACTACAGACAGGTGCCGCCATGCCCAGCTAATTTTTGTGTTTTTAGTAGAGACAGGGTTTTGCCATGTTGCCCAGGCTGATCTTGAACTCTTGAGTTCATGTGATCTACCCACCTCGGTCTCCCAAAGTGCTCGGATTACAGTCGTAAGCCACCATGTCTGGCCTATAACCTTCATTCCTTTTCTACCTTCAATAAAAGAAAGATTATTGTTCTACATTTGCAATATATTTCCTAGATTACAACTGGCTCACTGACATATTTGGCTGAATACCCTAGAAGTATCCCGCAAAAGGAGAGTCTCTCAACTTAACTAGATTTGAGCTCACAGGTGATGGTCTGACCTCAGCACTTGAACTACCTTTTCAGTTCTCTAAAGTTACTAAAAGCAAGTAACTGTGTTCTTACCTAACCATGTAGATGTGGATAACAGGAATGATCGTCAACTTTTTTTTCTTCTTTATTTTCCTTCTGAGGAAGCTTTTTAGATGTTTTTTATTCTCCTGATGACCCTGCCCCTGAAATTTTAGCACCACAGACATACTATCTACCAATTTATGTATTTTATTTTATCTGTACCAGTCTGTTCTCACACTACTATAAAGAAATACCTGAGACTGGGTAATTTATAAAGAAAAGAGATTTACGTGGCTCACAGTTCTGTAGGCTGTACAGGAAGCATAGCAGCTTCTGCTTCTGGGGAGGTCTGGGGAAGCTTCCAATCATGGCAGAAGGCAAAATATGTAAAATACCTAACAATACATGTGCTTCATAGTTGGCCTTAACAATAGTAAGTTCACTCCCCTTACCTAAATAATTGAATATTCAATTCAGTATTTTTACTGAATTGAATATTCAGATTAAACAAAAGCATTCTTATACATCAGATCCAAATATTATTTTTCTGTTAAATTTATAGGGGGAATAGTGCATACTTGCTTTTAGGTCATTTTATTTTTAAGCACCAGAAATAATCAGATTGAAGTTGGTCTTCATGAGAGACTCTTGATGATGGGTGCAAAGGAATTTCTTAACATTCTTAAACATTATTTGCAAACCAGCAGGACTTCATCCACTGAGAATGCCAGGCTTACTACAAGTCTTCTTTCAGTTCTACACCTTCCAAGTTTGCTGTTGACAATTTAAAATTTGTGTCTCATTTATAATTTGTGTCTAACTAATCTTCTCACCCCTCCACTGAGTACTTGGTGTACCCCCTAAGACACAATCATTGCCCTTAGTTTCTGTCCTCAAACCTTTCTTTTTGTCTTAGAATAGAAATAACATTTCTCAATATTTTTTCTATCCCTATCCCTGGCTCACCCTCATCCCCTATCTAACAATCATAATACAAAGTGATTCACAAATTATTTCATCTAGATTCTGTTGAAATATTTAAATTTCACTAGCAATTGCAAATTTAATTATTTGTATTAGATCAAGTGCTTATTATATCATCTTTCAGGCCTAGACTTTGCGAGAAAAAAGTTCTATTTCTTATGAATTTGAACATTCATGCATAAGCTAAAACACCATCATCCTCTGCCCTGCTCCCCCCACCCAAAAAAACAGGTAGAACAGATATTCCATGTTCTGGCATTACTGTATGCTCAAATTGTGGAAGAAATAGCTGAAGATGACCAGTGAGCTTAAGAAAGAAAATATTTGTGAGAAGTAACTGTGTTACAGTCAGAGAAACTTTGATTCATGAAATGTTATGTAGTAACACAGAATGATGTGGTATTTTCCATGTGCATATAGGAACTACACGTAAAAATATATACTACATATAAGAATATATAATTCATGTGCATATAGGAACTACACATAGACTATATACTATATGTAAGAAATGGCCACAACAAATTTGGCATCGTCTTTCTTGAAGGACAAAGTGAATCATTAAGATTACATATAAATTTCTTATCTATGGACATAAACTTACCATCGACAACTGTTTTATTTGAGTAGGACAGATTTGGAAGACCTAGATTCAAATTTCGTTGCTGAAATTCAGATGTATGACCTGAGACAAGCAAATTTGTGTACCTCTCTTGGCTTTCATTTGCTTCTCTATAAAATGGGGACAGGAATCTTGAATCTGGCATTTTAGTGTGTGATTTAAGTCACCTAACTGAAATGAATGGGTCTGATAAATAATAAGACACTCATTTAATATAAATATATGTGGCACACATAATGAACAATAACTTTAGAAATTTAGCATATGCCTTTTTTATTGAGATTAAATAAAAGTTTACTTTTGCAAATTCAAATAGCTTCTCAAATATTGGTGAAGAAAACAAAACAAAGTCCTTTATATTCAAGAAAAACTGTAAGCTATAAGGAGATTTAAGAAAATCATAACAAATTAAGAGTAATCTGAAAATTTCTAGCATATTTTTTGTGCTGAGGAAAGAAATTTTAAGATATGTTATTATGTCTTTGTTTTTTGTAGGCATCTCTCTTTGCTTTCAGTAGACTCAGGATGAGAAAGAGAGAGAAGGAAGAAAGAAGGAGGAGGGAGGAAGGGAAGGAAGGAATAAAGAAAGAGAGAGAAAGAAAGAAAAAAGAAGAAAAAGAAAAAGAAAGAAAGAAAACAGAAAGAAAGGAAAAATAGAAAGAAAAAAGAGGAAGGTAGGAAGGGAGGAAGGGAGGAAGGGAGGAAGGGAGGAAGGGAGGGAACAAAGGAAGAAAATCACCAGTGGCTCTTTCACTCCTCAAATGTCACCCTCCATCTACCCATATCTAAGGATTTCTAGCCTCTTTTTTTGCTTTACCATGAACCAAGCAAAAATTTTCAAAGTTCTGAGATCAAGATTCTGTGCAAAATCCAATTTCATGTATGTAACATGTATGAAGAATTTAGCAACGTAGCAGTGAGACCCTAGAGAAAAACATACTCTAGAATTATCAGGCTAGGGATTTATAGTTGTTCTATCCAGAATCAATGCACATGAACATTAAAGGTCTTGTAAAGTATGTTAAAAGCTATCAAAATACCTAGCAAAAGACCTAGCCAATGTTAAGTGCTCAATAAATGTTAGTTTCTGGGTTTTGTTTTTAATGTTTGTTTGTTTAGTCTTTGTCAATGATCAGTAAAATTTCTGAATTATCTTGCACAATTTACCACAGATGTATTTCTCCCTCTTTAAACATCATTGCTTTCTTGCCTTTATGCACAGACTAAGTTACTCTCTTCTTCAACAAATTCCTCATGGCGTTTTTTACCTCTGTGTTTTTCACTGTGTAAATTATAGGATTTAACATGGGGGTGAGGATGGCAAAGAACACTGTCACCAACTTGTCCACAGAGTAGGTGACCACGGGACGCATGTAGGTGAATATGCAAGGCACAAAAAAGAGTACCACAACAGTAAAGTGGGAGGCACAGGTGGACAGGGCCTTGTGCCGTCCTTCAGAGGCATGGGGTTTCAGGGAGCTCAGGATGACTATGTAGGAGAGGAGGAGCATAGAAAAGATGAGCAAGCACATGGCTCCACTGTTGGCTGCCACCACCATCCCAAGTCTGTAGGTATCTCTGCAGGTAAGTTTCAACAATGGGAAGAGATCACACATAAAGTGGTCAATGACATTGGGACCACAGAAGGGCAAGTTGGTCATGAAGAGAATCTGCATAGTGGCATGCAGGATGCCTCCAATCCAGGCTATCACCACCAGAAGGTGACAGAGCCCTTGTCGCATAATGGCTGTGTAGTGCAGGGGCTTGCAGATGGCCACATAGCGGTCATATGCCATGACAACAAGGAGGATGATCTCTGATCCTCCCAGCAAGTGCTCCACAAAGAGCTGAGTCAGGCAGCCAGCCAAGGAAATGGTTCGTCTCTGGTAAAGAAGGTCGATGATCATTTTGGGGGTGGTGACAGAGGTGTAGGAGGCATCTATAAAGGACAAGTAGGTGAGAAAGAGGTACATGGGTGATGAAAGTGTGGGGCTGGAGGAGATGGTGATGACAATGAACAGATTGGCCAGCACAGTAAATAGGAAAATAAATAAAAAAACAATGAAGAGTATTTTCTGCAAGTGTGGATTCTGTGTGAGTCCCAAGAGAATGAATTCAGTCACATTGTTGGGAGGCATGAGGTGATCCATTCAGGGAGTAACCTACAAGTGATAAAGAAAGATGACCAGGGGTCTGAATTACCTGTAAGAGATAAAGAAAGATGACCTATTCATCACAAAAGGATTACAGTCTGAATTTTACAGTATAGAGATAGGGTAGTTAACTGCGGGGCATGTCTTTGGCTTCTGTCACCCCAGTAATTACTTGAATTACTCATTTTCACTTCCTCCGTGATGCTTTCAGTCTCTTTAGATACCTAGTATTATCACCTGTAAAACATCTATAAGGCAACAGTTCCTGTGTAATTGCTGAGAACATTCTTGACTCTATACATGAGATCTGTATTCTTCCTCTTGTTCCAACTCCATGTGACTTTGCTAAGTTATTTCAGTGTCCCATGCTTCTGAGCCCATCTCCACATCTGTGACTTTACAAACTATAGCTGTGAGGTTGATTTTGTAAGCTGTAAAGTGCTGCTCACAGGTAAGGGTTATTCCCTCTTCTCACGGAATTTACATTTGAACCCACAGCTCCAACTGGAAGAAAGATGTGGTGAAGAAATATCTATCATAAGCAGGCAGATTAGGGAAACATATAAGTCGTCAGAGACACACTCTCCCTAGCACCCACCATAACAAATATGTTATTCGTGTTGCTTTTCTCACTGTGCGTATATGGTGATTGACAGAGTATCTTCAGTGCCTGGCACCTATCAGGCAATGAATACATGCTTGTGAATTCCCCTACATCTTCCCTTCCTGCATCTCCATGTGTAAGGATGCATGTGTTTCCCCAGTCCATAAACCTAGGAATTCAAGTGCTCTTATTCTCCTACTCTGTTTATTCAGGCTCTCTACCTTATGCGAAGCATAAAAAGAAAAAACTTTTGAAAGGAAGAGGTATTCCAGTTTAATAGTTTCCAGCATATATTGTAAGGTGAGGACGGAAGTATCAATTGCCTGCAGGAAAGACTACGTTACTGGGAAATTTGACTTTCAAGATAATTATTATACATTTTTTTGAGATGGAGTCTTGCTCTGTTGCCCAGGCTGGAATGCAGTGGCACAATCTCAGCTCACCGCAACCTCCACCTCCTGGGTTCAAGCAATTCTCCTGCCTCGGCCTCCTATCTGGGATTATAGGTGCACATCACCAGCCTTGGCTAATTTTTGTAGTTTTAGTAGAGACAGGGTTTTGCCATGTTGACTAGGCTGGTCTTGAACTCCTGACCTCTGGTGATCCATCCACCTTAGCCTCCTAAAGTGCTGGGATTACAGGCATGAGCTACCATGCTCAGACATGTTCTTTAATTAATATTGTTTATTTCTCAAAATTATGTTCCACATACAATTTAACACAGTACCAACTCAGTCAATTTAAAACTTCAATAGACTGGGATTTTAAAAAAAAAAACTCTTGGAGAAGTTTTTCAATCTATAATCTGTCAAAGCCAAAGAACTTCTCATTTTCAAGGTTTTAAAAATAGAAACTCAATGTAGAGAACAGAAATAGACTGCTAGATAAGATAAAGTACTATATAGATATATACACACACACAAACATAACATATAACATCTACTAGTTCCTATAAGTAGATTCCTATAAGTCATATCTATGACTTACATATTCACTCATTCAGCAGATATTTATTGGACACTCTACATATCAATGCACGTTTGCTCATATAAAACCATAAACATGTTCCTCACAGAGCCCTTTTGGTGGCCCTTCCCTGACATTTTGTTACCACATAACAATCCATCTACTCACATGATGAATAATCTCTTCTACTACTTTGTTTCTGTTGCATACATTCTCATGCCTTCTTCTCCCACCCTTCCCTAATATCCATCGTACATCACTCTTGGTTTGAGAAAACTCCAGTATTAATAGAAGAGGAAAACTCATCCCAGTTTGGAGACATAAATTTCCCCAAAATATGAAAACCAAAAATATAAATATAACAAAATGTATTCCTTGAAAAATATTTTTCCTTTGAGTAGTAAGTGGATAAAGGGATTTATTTTTTAATTTTCCAATACAAAAATTGTGTACATATGTGAAAACAAAGTGCACCTGCTTCATCATTTTCTCTTATTCTGAGGTTGACTCCCAAACAGATCTGAGAGTATGGTGTGTGCAAAGTAAGAGAAGACATAATAAATATGACCTAAAAATAACTATGAAGAAATTAAAGTCACCTTATCTTTTTCCTTGAACTTCACAATATTTTTTTTCTAAGAATAAATCCTAAAGGAGAATATTTTAAAAAGAGAAAAATCATTCAGTACTAATATGTTCAACAAAATTATTAAGAGCTGCAGAAAATTAGAAGCTCCAAGGAATGTCTCATATTAGAGAAGTGGAGAAGTAAATATAGTGCACCTCTTGGAAAAACGTGTGGTTTTTAACAATGATGTTCTGAAAATTTGTGTAATATAGGAAAATTCTTATGTTACAATATTAAGTGGAGAAAATATGGATACAAATTTGAATACATAATGTGATTCTAATTAATTCAAATATATATCAATAGGAAAAAAAAAAGACCCTAAAATATTTTTACTTTTAAAAGGGTGGGATTATAGTTGATTCTGTCTTTCTTGATAATTTACATGAGGAAGAAGAAACTTAAAGCTTAGATTGATGGGGAAGAAGGGTGATTTTTAAGGTCCATTTAATCCTGAGATTCTATATTTATATGATTTTTTAAAAAACAAATCTCACCTATTAACTTGTCTGACATAGCTCCATGGCCAGAGCCCCAGGCAGCTGTTAGTTCATCAAGAAGTGAAGTTGTAAGATGAAAAATGCCAACTAGCTCAGCTCCAGTAGGTCTTTGTGGATTTATAAGTGGCATCTTTAGACAGTACCTTTCTCTTCAGTCTTAGAAGTGCTACCACATATCCTCTTTGCAGGCAAATTCTGCAAAGTTTCTTAGCTGTGGTTAATTAGATCTCATGGGTATTTCACTATTGTTAGCAGACCTTGCCTACAGCCCAATTAGTTCATGTTGCTTAAAACTGAACATCAGAGGAGAATGCTTAAAGCATTTAGCTTTAGTTTTACCTCCTTGCTTAGGTCTGTATGAAGATTAATCACTGTGTAAAAAAATAAAAAACAAAACAAAACAAAAAAGTCGACCACTTATAAATTTGGACATTTGATAATATATCAAATAAACTTAGCAGGGAGTCTAGATATTTGGTGTTGCATAAATTAAACATTCAGGTGGGAACTGACTTTTACATTTTTCGTTAGAATATTTCCTTAATAACCTATCTTTCATGGTTATCATAAATTTAATCTGTTTTCAGACGAAAATTAAGTGATAGCAATGACTCCTATTATATTAGCAGTACTTTACATTAGTTGCAGCTTACAGTACTTCAAAGTAGTTGTTTCTCATGCTAATTCCATAATTAGATTAACATGACAATTATGAAAATAATTACATTCTTAAATTATACTCAGAATTGTAAAATCCATTTATGTCAGTCATTTAAATTTAATCTAACAATATCCCTATGGCATGGGAAAGATATAGGCATCAGTATTCCTACTTTACAACATGGAAAACTAAATCAAGGAATCAGACCCTCATCTGCCACGTCAAGCCTCCTACATTCTGAGCCAGGATTCTTAGTCTTAAATTATTATTTTACAACTAATGAGTCATGAAATGTTTATGTTGTTGCCAATTGTGAAGCATATTAGAATTATCTACTAATAGAAACATTTACCTATATTTGAAAATATTTTTAAAACAATTTGAATTCAATTCAGGAATATTCCTATGTAGAACCACATTCACTCACCCATGTTCAAATATGCTTTCCAAAATAAGATAAAAAATTAACTGTTCATAACTCTGGATTGGCTTGGAAGAAAGTGGTCAAAGTGAACACCATGGTCATGGTAAAAACAAAAAACAAAAAACAAAAAAAAACAATAGTTTATAAAAACTGAGACCACATGACAAACCTAGTTTGACTAGACAGTGTAGTGCCATGATAATATTTATGGTGGTAGGTGACGAAGAAAGTTTGGATGAGGACTTGAAACTATCTAAAGAACTATCATAAATGTGGATTTGGCTAAGGCGTCATCTGTGACTATGTCTTGAACTGTCTTTCAAGTCTGGAGTGAAAGTGCAGAGCCAGATCAGAGAATTTGTATGTATTTACGAGGTCATCATGCCTAACCCAATAAAATACCAAACTCTATTCATGATGGCCCATTAAGTGGCCATCCAGTCTCTACTTAAAGAGCTAAGGGTGGTGATAGACAAGAGTTCTTTGGAATCCCTACACCTTTCTAGTCAAGCTCCCCGGATCCCAGAGTAGCATGGAGTAAAGAAAGGACGGTCTACAGAGTTAGGTCCGAGTCAAAGAGGGTTGAACATAAAGGTAACTTTCAAAAAAGGAGTTCCTGGAGCTATAAGAAAAAGTCTGTTTCCAGAATCCAAGTCCAAAAAGTGAGTGGGAAAATCACTGAAGAGACAGCAACACAGATTTTTCCAACTGAAAAGGTAAACCCAAATAAGCAAAGAAATTCAATATGGATCAGATCACAGTTGGTAAGAAACCAGTTGAGGTGTAAATTTAACATTTGACAGATCCAGGTCAGGAGCTAATCAAACAAAAAGAAGGTGTCTGACAGTGTTCTTAGGGGCAGTTTAATGCACTTCAATAGACCCAGGAACACATTCTCAAAGTAACAAAACACTCAAGGGCAGAGCATGTATTTTCTTAGTCCAATCTTAAAACCTTTAATCCCAGGAGGACATCTCCTAAGCTGTTAATTAAAAATTGAAAAGTTTAGGGTTGTATTCTACTGCTGGACTGTAGACATACAATTACTCTAAACACTTCCAATTTTCCCTCTTCTAGTGGTAGAAGAAAATATAGCAATATATATGATAATAAATATCTTAGTATGGACATACTCACAGAACTTGTAAGCACCTTCCAAATGTTCTAAGTAAACTACTTGCAGAAATAGAGAGAACTATTTAAGGTCATGGAATGAACACAGTGGAACAGTAAGAAATAAATCCATGTCTCCTGATCCTGAAGCTGGTATTTCCATCATGTTTCTACAATCATAATGTGCTTGCTAAATATTGTCACATCACAAAGTCTACTGATTTTTTCAACAAAACATATGGTAACCATCAGTTAGGAGGCTGGATCTTTCTGTCAATAGAGGTAGCTATAAACATATCTATGAGATATATATTCATATTTTGTTAATAGACTGCATTTTTTAAAGATCCGAAAGTTATTCATAACAAAATCTTGTAAGTAAGGTAGGTTGTTTAACTGAGAAATATTTTGTTCAGCAACCATGAATGACTCCTGTTTTCTTTCCATATACTTCATGAACCATCTCCTAAAGCAGTTTTCGAAAAGGATTTCATATTCAAGGAGCTAAGCCTAGAGCCAGCTTTTTAATAGTGAAATAGAGAAATTTTGTTGGTCAACCATTAATGACTCCTGTTTTCTTTCCATATACTTCATAAACCATCTCCTATAGCAGTTTTTGTATTTAAGGAACTAAGCCTAAAGCCAGCTTTTTAATAGTGAAATTGTTTTATAGTTATATTTTACTATGTATTACTGAAAAATATTCATTTCTTGACACTAATAATTTTTAATCTATTTTTATTTTTTATATGTATCAAAAAATCGTTTTATATATTGCACCACAATCAAATAGTAGCCCCAAGGAATTCTGCCTAATGAAAGTATCACAGGATACAGAGTAAGAATATTTGGGCTCAAAGACAATGTGCATGTTCTGTGATTCAGTTATTTAATCTTGCTGATCCTCTATTTCTTCTGTAAAATAAGAAAATTAGATTTCAATTTTACATGGCTATTTTGATCATGTAAAGACACTAAAAATTCTCCATAGGTTTAAATGCAATTAATTTTTTGTTGATTTTTATTTAGTTTCAATTTTTAGATATAGGGAATACACTTGCAGATTTGTTACATAGGAATATTGTGTGATGTTGAGCTTTGGAGTACAGATTCCATCACCTAGGTAGTGAGCAAAAAGTATTCTTTTACTCACTCATTATGTAGTTTTTAACTCACTCCCCTCCATCACCCTCTAGTGATCATTAATGTCTTTTGTTCCCATATTTATGTCCATGTGTGCTCAATGTGAGAACATCTGGTATTTGGTTTTCTGTTCCTGCATTAATTTGCTTAGGAATGTGGCCTCCAGCTCCATCTATATTGTTGCAAAGGATATGATTTTATTCTTTTTCATGGCTGCATAGTATTCCATGGTGTATAAATTTCACATTTTCTTTATCCAATCTACTATTGATGGACACCTGGATTGATTCCATGTCTTTGCTATTGTGAATAGCACAGCAATGAACACCGAAGTGCATTGCTGGGATTGTTGGGATTGTTGGGTCCAACTGTAGCTCTGTTTTAAGTTCTCTGAGATATCTCCAGACTGCTTTCCACAGTGGCTGGACTAATTTACATTCCTAGCAAGAGTATATAAACATCCCCTTTTTCCTGCAACCTCGCCAGCATCTGTTGTTTTTCGACCTTTTAATAATAGCCATTCTGAGTGGTGTGATATGGTATCTCATTGTGGTTGTGATTTGCATTTCTCTGATGATTAGTGATGATGAGCATTTTGTTTGTTTTCTGGCCATTGTATGTCTTCTTTTGAGAAGCGTCTGTTTATGTCCTTTGGCCATTTGGGGTTTTCTCCCTTGTCGATTTGTTTAA
Source organism: Cacajao melanocephalus (assembly GCA_963573385.1). Classification (NCBI taxonomy): domain Eukaryota; kingdom Metazoa; phylum Chordata; class Mammalia; order Primates; family Pitheciidae; genus Cacajao; species Cacajao melanocephalus. The sequence continues at coordinate 33,368 of CAUYLG010002723.1, forward strand.
GTTCCTATTGATTCTGGCTGTACTATAAAGCCACAGGAACCAAAGCAACTTGGTATAGATACAAAAACAGACACATAGACCAAGGGAACAGAATAGAAAACTCCAAAATAAAGCTGCACACCTACAACCATCTAATATTTGATAAAGACAACAAAAATGAGCAACAGGGAAAGAACTCCCTGTTCAATAAATGGTGCTGGAATAACTAGCTAGCCATATGCAGAAGACAGAAGCAGGATTCCTACCTTTTACCATATACAAAAATTTAACTCAAAGTGGATTAAAGATTTAAATGTAAGAACTCAAACCCTAAAAATCCTGGAAGACTACCTAAGAAATACTCTTCTTGACATCAGCCTTGGAAAAAAATATTGGCTAAGCTCCCAAAAGCAATAAAAACAAAAATAAACAAGTGGTACCTAATTAAACTAAAGAGTTTAATTCTGTCATTCATTACAACGTAGATGGAACAGGAGGAAATTAAATGAAATAAGCCAGCAACAGAAAGTTAAACTCCACATATTCTTACTCATATGTGGAAGCTAAAAAGAGCTGATCTCACAGATGTCAAAAGTAGAACAGAGGATACTAGAGGCTGGCAAGGGCAGGGGGAAGGGAAGGATAGCAAGAGATTCACTAAAGGCTCTAAAATTACAGATAGGAGGAATAAATTCTAGTGTTCTATACCGTTGTAGGATGATCATAGTTAACAAAAGTGTATTATATAGTTCAAAATAGCTAGAAGGAGAATATTGGCTATTCCCAACACAAAGAAATGATAAATGTTTGAGATGATGGATATGTTTAATATGCTAATCACCCTGATCTAATCACAATACATTATATGTATGGAAACCATACTTTGTACCCCCATGAATATGTACAATTATTATTTGACAATTAAAAAAATAATTTAAAAATAATTCAAGTTTCCTGAGTTCCAATCTGTTAGAGTAATTCAAAACAAAAGACATTGCTTTGTTTGCTTAATTTATCTATATAATTGCTTCAATTAGCCTCATTGTTTTTCAAGTGAGATATGCCTTTTGAGAAATGATGATGCTGAGAGATTACAACCAAATACATCTTTTGACTCTTTCCTCTGGGGTTTTATTACATACAGTAGTCCTCTCTTATCTGAGGTTTTTGTTTTGGTTTCTTTGGTTTGGTTTAGTTTTTTAGTTGAGGTTTTGCTTTTTGGTTTTATTGAGTGGTGGGTTGCTTTCAGTGGAAAGGGAGGTTAGAAAGGGTATGGGAAGGTGAATTTTCTGAAGCCATACCGTCTGAAGTTAGCCGCGTCTATCCATAGTCTCCGATGCTCAGTTGCTTCTCTGCTCACCGCTCAGCAGCTTGTATCTTCCCATGCTCAGCTGCTTGTGTTGCCCTGCCAGCTCAAGTCTTTTATGGGCACGGAATAGGGGTGGGGCAACCAAAAAGACAATGTTTGGGTGGAAAACGGGCCAGCTGTTTTCACTGAGGGCTGCAGTTCCAGGTGTAAGGGGTTAGTCAGGAGCCCAGCGTTTCTGTATCTGTAAGTGCTTAGTTCATATGGAAAAGACATTAAGTTTGTAGGTAGAACACATGAACGTTATCATATTCTGATTTATAGCAATGGAGCTCATTACTATCCTCAGTTTCAGGTATCCACTGGGGGTCTTGAAATGTATCCCCTGCTTATAACAGGGGACTGTTATAAAGACAAATCACAAAAAGTGAGGATTAATGACACAAGATTTTTAAACTTCCACTTCCGTACAGATTAAGCCTGTCTCTCCATCTTATTCCTAAGATAAACAAGTAAATTTGGTGGAAATGTGGTAAGAATCACTATCTGTATCTGTCAAATTTCTTGTTAGCCCTAACTGTTGCAAGTAGCCCAAGGATATGGTGCCACTTTTTGCTTACTATTTGGTGGAAAAAGGTTCATTCCAAATAATTCTACTTAGTCACTCATACTAAAGTAACTTTACATCTGAGATCAGATACCCTATGTAGATATTTGTGCATCTTGCAGAATTCATGAAGTCTATGAATTCAAGAACTATTCAACACCATGACAGCTTTAGGCCAATATTCTTCTACATTCAAGACTGCTTTCTGGCCAGTGGGCCACAGTGGCGTTTTTTCCACCTGAGAATGAATTTTAGCTCAGATCCTTTTTCCATTCATCTCCAGAAATATTTGCATATTTTTCTTTTCCAGGAGCAAAATTACTCTTGTAAATGGTCTCAGATTCCTCAGAGGAAGCTTACAATATTTATACCACCTTTTTGTGATGATATCACAGGGTTCTTTTTTATTTCATTTATTTTTTCTTTTCCATGAAGTTTTTATTTAAGCTTTTCGAACCTTCATTCAAAAAGCTTTGGATTTGAAAACTGCACATCTGAGATTGGATGAGGAATCATTTCAGACCTCTGTTCACCAAACCTAGATTTCATATTATTATCACCCCCATTATCATCATCATTGTATTAGTCTGCTGTGGCTATCATAACAAAAGACCACAGCCTGGGTGGCTTAAACAACAGAAATTTATTTTCTCATAGTTCTGGAATCTGGAAGCCCAAGATCAATGTGCTGGAATGATTGGTTATTGGTAAGGGCTTTAGGGGTCTCTCCTGGGCCTGCAGGTGGCCGCCTTCTTACTGTGTTCTCACATTAGTTTTTATCTGTGTCCATGGGAGGGCAGAATCTCCTCTTTTTATAAGGATATGAGTTCTAATGGATTACCCCCCACCTTATGACCCTATCTAATATTAATTACCTTTTTAAAGCCCTATCTCCCAAGCATTCACATTGGATTTTAAAGCTTCAGCAAATGAATTTAGGGGAGGACACAATTCAGCCCATAACCATGAGCATCATCCAGATATGGTAAAACATAAAGGATTCCATGACCAGTTTTTAACACCAGAGGTCCCTTTAGGTTTAACAATTCCGACTAAATTCTAGCACTATCATGATCGCATGCATACCTTATCTTCAGTGGTTAAATTATACATTTTTGTGTATAAACACTCCAAAATCCTGTCATTCTTATTAAAATCAGGGGGTCACTTCAATGGAAGGTCACATGTGTTCATTTCTTACCTACAAAAGGTTAGCACCCAATTAGTTTTTACTGATGCTGGTAGTCTGTTCACTATTGAATTTCTTAATTTCTGAGTCAAGAAAGTTCTCTTCGGACCTTCAGAGTGGACATAGGAAATAGATGAGTAGGCTGGGCACATTAAATTCTACATCCAAAAAGTTTTTTTTTTTTTAATTTGAACGTTTCTGTAATCTCAACTTCATTTAACATAGACTACTGTTGAGTTTTCAGTCCAACCAACTAAGTGAACAAAATCATTTCCAACATAACAGTTACTTCAAGCAATGCAAGACCATATTTATCATTAAGGGAGGAAGAACTGCTTCTGTTGGTGAAACTAACTCAAATAGAGTTTGGAAACTCAAACTCACTCTGCTCCCATTCCAATACTAGGGATCTTTCTCTTCCCCTAGTCTATATCCTGTGTTTCAAATAAGCAAGGGGGACCCTGGGCCCAGCTCAGAAACCATTTTTCCTTCCTAGGTCTCCAGGCCTGTGATGGGAGGGACTTCTGTGAAGCTCTCTGACAAGATCTGGAGATATTTTTCCCATTGTCTTGGCTATTAACATTTGGCTCCTTGTTTCTTATGCAAATTTCTGCAGCCAGCTTGAATTTCTCCTCAGAAAATGGGGTTTTCTCTTCTATCGCATTGTCAGGCTGCAAATTTTCCAACTTTTTATGATCTGTTTCCTCTTGAATGATTTACTGCTTAGAAATTTCTTCTGCCATATAGCCTAAATCATCTCTCTCAAGTTCAAAGTTCCACAAATCTCTAGGGCAGGGGCAAAATGCTGCCAGTCTCTTTACATAGCAAGAGTGACCTTTACTCCAGTTCCCAACAAGTTTCTTATCTCCATGTGAGACCACCTCAGCTTGACTTCATTGTCCATATCACTATCAGCATTTTGGTCAAAACCATCCAACAAGTCTCCAGGAAGTTTTAAACTTTCTCATATTTTCCTGTCTTCTGAGCTGTCCAAGTCTCTAGGCAGTTTCAAACATCCCCACATTTTCCTGTTTTCTTCTGAACCTTTCAAACTGATCCAACCTCTGCCTGTTACCCAGTTCCAAAGTTACTTCCACATTTTTTGGTATCTTTACAGCAGCACCCCACTACTCTTGGTACCAATTTACTGTATTAGTCCATCCTCACACTGCTACTAAAGACATACCTGGGACCGGGTATTTATAAAGAAAAAAGGTTTAATTGACTCACAGTTCAACGTGGCTGGGAGGTCCTCAGGAAACTTCTAATCATGATGGAAGGAGAAGAAAACATGTCCTCCTTCACATGGTGGTAGGAAAGAGAAGTGCTGAGCAAAAGGGGTAAAATCCCTTTGTAAAACCATCAAACCTTGACTCACTCACTACCGTAAGAACAACAGCATGGGGATAACCACCCCCATGATTCAATTATATCCCACCAGCTCTCTTCCATGACACGTGGGGATTCTGGGGATTACAATTCAAGATGAGATGTGGGTGGGGACACAGCCAAACCATATCACCCAGTAAAGGGATTCCTGCATCAAATGGTAGTTCTATTTTTAGTTCCTTGAGAAATCTCCAAACTGCTTTCCATGGGGGCTGAAATAATTTACATTCTCACTAACAGTGTATAAGCATTCCCTTTTCTCTGCAACCTTGCCAACATGTTACTTTTTTACTTTTTATTAATAGCCATTCTGACTGGTGTGTGATGGTATCTCACTGTAGTTTTAATTTGCATTTCTTTGCTGACTGATGATGTTGAACATTTTTTATATGTTTGTTCACTGCTTGTGTGTCTTCTTTTGAGAAGTATCTGTTCGTGTTTTTTGCCTACTTTCCTGGAGTAAACCACACATGTGCTGTCTTCCATTCTTTAATGACCAACTTGTTAAAGACAATTCATTCCTGTTAATACTTCTACCATAGACTAAAAAAAATTAAATCTTAACCAGATTATCTCCATCTTACAATGCAAAAATATTTTCAACTTTTTTTACTCAAAAGTCTGTCCATGCCACCACACTTGATGTCAGTTATGGAATTAATCAGTGATGAATTGCAGAACAAGACACTCTAAGGTGTATAAGAAGAGGATTTACTGAAGGTCATTATATGACTTACTGAATCCTGGGTAAGATGACTAAGCAAAGTGAAGTTGTCTTTCGGGAATAACTCATATGTTTATTCTATGATAAGGAAGCCACCTACATTACTGGGAAGATGCATCTACTTTTGCCAGTTCCAGAAACAGACAATACCTACATGGAATAGCACCAAAAAAGTGAATGTTTTTCATGTATTTCTCAATATCCACAAAGCTAGTCATCAGATGCTAAGTTTTCTGAGGAATATTTTTAAAAATCAAACATCTTCACATTCATACTTACAGTGAAAACAGAAGTAACAGATTACAGCCTCCATCTCACATCTGTTCCAGACTTCATACAAATGAATCTTATTGTTAAAACTTAAATCCCATTGCTAACCCAACTATAAAGAGCCTAAGGGATATCATTTTAGCTTTAATTCACTAAAATGCAAGAAGTAAAACTAGAAAGACTTTGGCATAGATATTGAGTCTCATATCCTTATAACTAAAATGAATGGGAATTGTCTTAACTAGACAAGGGTATCTATATTTTTTAAGTAAATGTTATTTGTCATTGTTCATTTTAAATCACTTCGGATAATGTTGGGATCAAGACCAGTATGCCCCCATCATTATTTTCCATTGTATTAAAGACTCTCATCTGAAAAAAGAAACAGAAATAAAACAGAAGGTTGATGAACAAGTTATAAAAATAATCCTATTTGCAAATTATTTTTATATAGCAGATATTATCAGAACATTATCAAGTAAGAAACTAGCCAAAATTCAGTAGCTTAAAGCTTATGTTCATGGTTACAGTTGGCTACAATGTGGCTAAGTTAGTGAGAGTCAAAAGTAAGGGAGAAAAAGGCTATTGGGGGCTAGAGGAAAGAGCATCCTATAGATGTGGTGGTGAAAAGCTTTGCAAAGTTGTTGCCTGCGGAAACACAAAAAATAGGAAATATACCTAATGAACTTAATGACCTTTCAAACAGAAGTTTGAAAGTGTTTCTAGCTTATTCTCACTGCATCTAGTAGAATTCAAGAGACATGCTAAAGAAGGAATTACTAAATATTAAAGAATCAGGACTTGTATTTAAAAAATGAAAATGCTTGCATTGATCCCTTTACCATTATGTAATGCCCTTGTTTGTCTCTTTTCATCTTTGTTGGTTTAAAGTCTATTTTATCAGAGACTAGGATTGCAATCCCTGCTTTTGTTTTTTCTCTCTCCATTTGCTTGGTAAATCTTCCTCCATCTCTTTGTTTTGAGCCTCTTTGTGTCTTTGCACGTGAAATAGGTCTTCTGAATCCAACATACTGATGGGTCTTGACTGTTTATCCCATTTGCCAGTCTGTGTCTTTTGATTGGGGCATTTAGCCCATTTACCTTTAAGGTTAATATTGTTATGTGTGAATTTAACCCTGCCATTTTTATTCTAGCTGGTCATTTTGCCCATTAGTTGATGCAGTTTCTTTGTAGTGTCAATGGGCAGTAAGCCATGACTATACCACTGTGTTCCAGCCTGGGGGACAAAGTGAGATCCTGTTTCTCAGAAAAAAAAAATAATATTAGGGATATGCTGACAGATTCTCACACTAAATAATAAGGCTTGTAAGAATCTTAAATGTTCTGTTTCACAGCATCTGTACAGGGAGCCCATAGAAAAGAAAGAACTATCTCAATGATAATTGTGTATGTAGCTTTTGTCTGATGGAATCAACCCCCATAATATTTACAGAAAAATTAGGAATTATATCAGTTTGGACAAAAAGGAACAGTTTAAAATGAAGTTATAAAAGGACTTTGGACCACCAAACTTCTATAGATAAGAAGCAGGCTGAGAAAACTACTAATCTACAAACACAGGTTTTTATGGAATACAGGTTTATTATGGAAAAGAATAGATAGCTCGAAGACAGAATTCAAAGGCCAAGAGAAGAAATAAGAGTCATGTAAAATCACTGCCATAAGTAGGCTGGACAATAATCAAAGAACTGAAAAGACATGTACCTAGATGAGTTTCAGAACTGCTGTGGAACAGCCACTGTATTACTTTTTTTCCTCTCCTTCCTGAATGTAAGTATCTATAGGAGTTATGTCATATCTGTCACACCAGTGTACATTGGCAGCATGAGAAGATAAGGGGCAGATAACCTATGTCTTCAGTTCAAGGGTCTTCCAATTGAAAATTTCAGTCAAAAGAAATAATACTCAAGGAACTGCACCACAAGAGGAACCACATCACAGGAGCCTCTAAAACCATAGCTAGACATGATTTAGATGATGAGGTCCTGGACCTTGAACCTGAGCCTGATGCTGTATGTGAATAGACTTGGGAAAGGGGCTCAGAAAAAAGGAAGTTGAATGTACAATGCTTATGGGAGGATGTGTGTTTTCTAGCAGGGGCAGACTGTAACAGATTGTGTTTCTACAACAGTATGTCCTGTTGCATATGCTCTTCCAAGCATTGCCATTTCCCAACCAAGAGATGGAGTCTATCCTCTCTGTTTGCATGTGGGAGGGACTTTATGAGCGTCTTGAGTAATGGAATATGGCAGAGTCATTCTAAGTGACTTCTAAGTTTAGGTCAAAGAAACACCACAGCTTCTGCCTGGCTCACTCTTGAGACACCCACTTTTTAGAGCTCTGAACTACCATGTGAAATGCTCCCATTACCCTGAATTCAGCATGCTTGAGAGGCCATATGGGAAAATTACATACAAAAAGGGGAAGATGCCCAAGAAGCACCAACTATTTTAGCCCTCACTGTTCAAGACTTTCAAGCCTACATACCAGACATGTGACTGAAGAAACTGTTTTATATGACTTCAGCACCAACCAATATCTGACTGCAACCTCATGAGACACCCTGAGCTAAAAGTATCCAGCTGAGCTGCTGCTCACACGTACTTGACCCACAGAACCATCTGAAATAATTAAATGATGGTTAGTGTTTTAAACCACTTAATGTTGGGGTGATTCCTTTTATAGCAACAGTATCTGAAACACTCAGTAATTTAGACAGTGTAGTATTGGCTCTTGAATTGACAATTAGACTAATTAAACAAAATAGAAAACTAGGAAATAAAACAACTTGTATATCTGTATTTTATATATAAAAGTTCTTGTATTTCAAGGTAATAGACAATTAAATGATTATTCAATAATGTAATGGGAAAATTATTTCCATGATAAGAAAGCAAAGTGTGTTTCTACCTCATACCATACCTGGAAATTCAAACCTTATGTGGATTAATGAGTTAGTGTGAAAAGCAAAACTTTAAATTTTTAGAGAAAATTACCTTTATATAAAACTCAAGGCAGGAAGGGACTTTGAGAAGTATGTGCAGAGAAAAAGAGGAGTTTCTTTTTGAGTTTAGCATCCTCATCTCTGCAAGATGGCTTGGGTGGTGAATTCTTGATCCCAATTGTGCTCCCTCCAGTATCCAGATGCCAGATTCTCCAGTTCCAATAATTATGAAATTCTAATTCCTGGTGTTAGATTCCTTTGTTACTAAAAAAAGTTTTTTAAAAACTCCTTTACTTCCTTCACTAAAGAATAAATACAATTCCATGGCTTATTTTTTATTCAATATGTGTTGAATAACTGGATGCATTAATATTGCTAAGTGCATTAAATAAATCTATTACACACTCAGAAAAGGAAAACGAAAAAAATGCCAACTTTTTACCTTAATATAGATGCTATAGGTTGACTTTTCAACCAGGCACCATGTAATGGCAGAGCTTTTAAAAATTATCTTTGTAATACAGTATTATTAGTACTCTAAACCTATTATAGAGTAACTGTAAACAGAGAAGACATCTGTGATTTATTACTTCAGTCAATGAGAAGATATAGTCCACAGAGATTCGGAAAGCCATTTATTGTGTAAAACAAAACAATCCATTCCCAAAATATTTAACATTCATTGCTTTTTTTTTTTAAGTGCACTCTGAGAGTTTAATGTAGATAGATTCTGTGGGCTCCACTGTTAAATGAGTGACTTAAACACATATTTTGATTATTGGAGTAGGCCAATTGACCTAGATATACAGAATGGGATTGAACAATTTTTCTGTTTAAAAGTTGTTCAAAATATACAAAATCAACCATATGCTATCTGGACATCTTCACTCTGTAACAGTATAAAATTAACAAAGTTTATTTCTCATAGATTTGGCTTCAGCTATCAATATATCTATGAAACTTTCAATTCATTAATTTGACCAAGCCATTTATTTTTACTATTAGATTAACATTCTGTTAACAATCTCAATTTTCAAGTTTAAAATATTATTCTCTTGGACTAAAGGGAACAAATTTTCATCAGTCACATTTATATGTGCCAGGAAGGTATCATAGCCCATAAACAAGAATAGATTTTTGATGTCATCACCACACCAAAAAAATGATATTGGAGAAGTCATAGATATATTCATTAGACTGATTAAATCTTTCTGTAATGTATACATAGACCAAACTATCATATTGTACTTCATAAATATACCCAATTATTGTCAATTTAAAATAAAAAAGAAAAATAAATGATTTTTAATATAAAAAAGAGCTTGAATTTGAAAATAAAGATAGGAGAGATCCAAGATGGCCGATTAACAACTCAGGATTGTAGCTCCCAGTGAAAGTGCAGAGTGCGAGGGGACGCTGCACTTTCAGATGAATTTTTGTTGCTCACAGACCAGGAGATTCCCAGCGGAGGAGCCACACGGGTCGGCAGCGCTACTTTTTTGGCCGGCGCGCCTGTTTTTCCCGTGCCCCAGCACAGCGCTTCTCGGTGCGGAGTATACGGGACGGGGTGCCCTGTGAGTCAGGCTCGGCTGGTCCCATTCCCACAAGAACAGCAATTGGAAATGCTGAGGACTGAGAGTTTCACAGCAAGCACAGCCGAACCGGGAAGGTCCAGCTCTGTGGGAAAGGGCATCCACCAAAGGAAAACTAAGAAACAGAAAAAACTTCATCACCGGGTGGAGAGAGATCCAAGATGGCCGATTAACAACAGCTCAGGATTGTAGCTCCCAGTGAAAGCACAGAGAGCAAGTGGACACTGCAATTTCAGATGAATTTCTGTTGCCCACAAACTGGGAGATACGCAGCGGAGGAGCCCCGCAGGTCACCAGCGCGACTCTTTTGGCTGGCACGGTGCGGCACTTCTCAGTGCAGTATAAGCGACTGGGTGCCCTCTGAGTCGGGTTCGGCTGGTCCCATCCCCACAAGGAGAACAGCAATTGGAAGCGCTGAGGACTGAGAGTTTCATACTAAGCACAGCTGAACCCGGGAAAGCCTAGCTTTGCGGGGAAAGGGCGTCTGCTGAAGGAAAACTAAGAAACAGAAAAAACTTCATCACCAACAAGCCAGACGTTCACTCAGACCCAATCTGAAACTCGGCAATTGCAAAGACAACAGGTGGATAAATCCACAAAAATGGGAAGAAACCAGTGCAAAAAGGCTGAGAACACCCGAAATCAGAATGCTTCTCTTCCTACAGGGGATCACAGCTCCTCATCAGCAAGAGAACAAGGCATGATGGAGAATGAGTACGATGAACTGACAGAATCAGTCTTCAAAAGGTGGATAATAAGAAACTTCTGTGAGCTAAAAGAACATGTACTAACCCAATGCAAAGAAACTAAGAACCTTGAAAGAAGATTTAACAAAATGCTAATGAGAATGGATAACTTAGAGAGGAATATAAATGAATTGATGGA